>JAUKNM010000039.1:0-305000 GCA_030765045.1 Tenodera sinensis
ACTGCGAAGCAGCAAAATTGTGGGACTTTTAAGCCAAAGTGAACTCAATAAAGAAACTAAAATATCGCGAAAAGAGAGAGATCTAGTAACAGGAGTAGGGGAAGGGACAGATAGGCCTAGTTAGCAATAGGAAAAGACCAAAGGTTATTAATGATCATGTTTGAAAGACTAGCACAAAGTTTAGGTCAGAGTATAGAACAAAAACTAGAACAAAATAAAAAAGAAATAAGCCAGAAAATGGAACAGAATAGGGAAGAGATAGGTCAGAAAATGGAGGGAGTGAGACAGGACATAGAACAAAGTTTAGGTCAGAGTATAGGCCAGAAACTAGAACAGAATAAGGAAGAGATAAGTCAGAAAATGGAGGAAGGGAGAAAGGACTTAGAACAGAAAATAGAATTAGGAAGACAGGAGTGTAAAGAAAATATGAAAGTAATGGAAACTAATTTAAAATTAGTACATAAAAACTTAAATAAGACAAAGGAAGCCTTAGAAGCTAGGATTGAAATCATAGGAGATTGGATGGGAAAAATAGAATCGGAAATGAGAGAAAATAAAGATTGTATTAGAAGGAGAAATTGGTAGGTGTAGAGATGAAATAATAGAATGTAATGCAAGTGTAGACTGTAAGATTACAAATGTAAAAGCAGAAATAACTGAGGAATTAAGGAAAGAGATTGAGGTAGTAAAGAAAGATATTATTAATGAAACTGTAGAACAAATTGTAATTCCTAAAATTAAGACTATGACTGATGTAGTACATTTGCAACAGGATGCTATAAATGATATGAAACAAAGTCACTTAGAAATAAAGAATGATTTAAAATCAATTTGTGAAGAAATGAAAAAAGGAAAAGAAAGTTTGGCTAATGTAAATGATGATGTGAATGCACTACAAAGGCAAGATGATTTAGATGTAAGTAATGTACAAGATGAGAGTTATTTGAATAATGTACAAAATGTTGACTCACCATACAGAGAAAGAGGTTCACAATCAAACAATGACACAACACACAACACATGCTACACCAAAAGCATACTACATGAAATCATACCACCTACATTTGACGAGGAGAAGGGAGACGATACAAAACTCTTTATTAAAGAGATGGAAGAGTATTTTAAAGTGAAAAGGATACCAAATGAGCTTAGGATGATGATAGTAAAGAAAAGCTTAAAAAACAAAGCATTAGAATGGCTTAGGTTAACACTAGCTGGTCATGAATCATATAGCTCATTCAGAAATCTATTCTTATCAAGGTATTGGGGCCCAGCTAAGCAAAACCAAACTAGGGTAGAGCTAGCGACAGGTAGATATGATCCAACAAAAGGGTTATCGCTAGTCGATTATTTTATGAAAGTAGCCAACAAAGGAAAGCTATTAGACCCTAACCTGTCGGAAGTAGAGTTAATTACCAGCATAACAAGACATTTCCCAGACACAGTGAGAACAGGGTTAATTGTTGCGAGGCCAGTAGATTTTGCAGACATGATAGAATTACTGACAGCCTTTGAAACACAAAATGGTCGGCCTAATGAGTATAGACATAGGAACGGTCACCCAAACTCACCTATCTTAAATAGGAGCACGACTACGAACAACCAGAATGAGGGAGAAGATAGAAATACTAGGAGCACCCATGACAGAGGGAGAGGGGCACACCATTTCCCTCAGCCAAACAATCATGGCGAAAGGATGGAGAACACAAGACGACGGTACCACGACACAATACCAAGGGGTGAATCGAGACACCAAACATATACATATGATCGTGGGAGACCAAGAGACCGTACCCATCAAGTGAACCACATATGATTCTGTAGGGAATACTTCAACAACCAAAGACCGTCATACAACAAAGGTTCACACCAAAGGGGCAGGAACCAATGGAACACCGGCAACATAAGGCAACAAGAACAGGATGAAAATGTGCCAAATAGGGCAGATGTTGCACAGAATACGGAAACAACCACCACCAACACTCAGGGAAATTACCACGACTAAGTTCATCCCAACTGGCTGGATGACCAACAAACATGTAAGGCAGGAATAGTAGAGATGATGGAAAATAATAATTTTTAATGGGTTACTTATAGAAGATTATGTTCAGATTGGAAAATACAACAAGAAAGAAAATCATCATAGTCATTGGCTATATTGACCACAAAAAGCATTGTCAAAAAAGACAGATGAGGACACTGATTGTCATTAAAGAAGTGAATTATAGCGAAGGAAAATAATGTGTTTTTGACATAAGGATATCAGGGACAAAAATAAAAAGGAATCAATTGTGATGACAAAGACAGAATATTTTTGACAAAAAGGTGTTGAGGGTGAATTGAGAAGAAAAATAATACAATTGCAGAATAATTATAAGTATAGAAGTTTTCTCTTATAGAGATAAGAGATAAAGAGGTGACTATTAGTGAAGTAAGAAAAACCATAGTCAGAAAAGCAATGCCCATGGATTAAGGTGGATATAGCCAATGCTAAGCTTGAAGAAATGTTGAACTAAACAATAATGAATTAGAACCCAATTAAAAAATGGTACCATTAGTAACATCAGAGTTTAAGAATTGACTCAACGACCTGCCTATACATAATAAGCTTACAAAATAAAGAAGGCAAAGAACTGAATAAAATATTGCCATAAATATGATCATAATCATTAGCTCAAGATTTGTATCCTGTTTTTCTCTCCTCATAACAAGGAACATAAGTCAAAAGCCACACAATAAACCATGATACACTTAAATTATATTTGTGTCAATGTCAAATGTAAAATCTTAGGAATATGTGTTGTATAATAACTGAATATGTGTTGTATAATAACTGAACATATGTTGTATAATAACTGGATATGTTGTATAATAACTGAATGTGTTGTACAATAACTGAATATGTATTGTATAATAGCTGAATATGTGATGTATAATAACTGAACATGTATTGTGTAGTAACTGAATATGTGAAATTTATGAAGACATGCTGTGTCATGCCAAAACAAAAGACAAAAACAAACAGCGAAGAAGACTGTAAAAAAAAGTATTGTACAAAGTGATTGTATCAGAGGAATAGGGAGAAGTTTTGTATTGTGTTTCAATATTGTAAATATAGGTGACAACTTGAAAAACAAAACAAGGGGCATGTGAGACAGAATATTAGAAGACCCCAAAAGAAAATCGTTTATGTGAATATTTGTTAAAAGTGTAATTTGTTTTTTTGATGTTGGTATGAGTTGGTTAAACGACGAAAACGTGTTGCAAATCTTCATTGTTATGAACAACTAAGTTAGTTTAAAGATGTCATAAATCTTTCCATATTTGATTTTAATATATATGTATACATATTAGAATTATATGTGTTCCATAATAAAAGTAAGGGAGGATGGTTAGGGATCGCTTCCCTAACAAGAAAGAACTATTTGATGGATGCATACGCGGATGTATACGAAAAAGGCGGTGTCACGTGAGGTGACGCCATAATCTTCCCACTATAATAGCATGTGTGTATTCAAGGCATAAGGACGTGTTGATGTAACGTGAGAACATTGTAGAACTTTCACCAGACTTTCATCAAGCATTAGTCCCACTAAATGAAAAAGTGAAAAGGTTTTAAATAATTTAAAACGGTGCTAGGAGGATTTATTTTAATGTAAAATATAGAAAAAGTGTTAATAAAATAATACATTGTGGTGAAGAAACATTGTGTGATTTTTCATTCCATCCGTTACCACACTCTGAGATCACAAAGATTTCAATAGCTCAAAGACCCAACGAAGCGTAATTATAAAAACTGCACCACAGGACAACCAGCAAAATGTTTTCTTGAGAAGGGGGTATCATCACAACTCTGATATATAAAATATAAAGGACATAATACAATGAATTAGAATTTAACTTTAGCATTAGAAGTTTATACTAGAATAATAGAATGTACATTTTTTTTTCAATGTTGTAATAGGCACCATCAATTAGAAGGAACAATGCATTAATGCTACAAATCCAGGATCAAGGAAGCCTGGGGTTATGAAACACCATTTTCTGATGTTAGCAATACTATAGCAAATTACAATGCATTTTTAATACAAGGTTTTAGCATGTGCAGAATATGTGCAGATGGAGTTCTCATAAGCTTCTGTGGCCAGTGTGGGACATAATATGGCTGTAATCTGGTTGCCGCTATGTTATCACTTCTTTCTAATTTCTGCACAAGAAAGGTCTTACATCCGCAATTGGCAGTTCATGCAGACAGATGGGTAGGAGGGACTTCTCGGATACTCTAACATGCCTGCAGAATGTGGTGCAGTGCAGCAAGACAATCTTAACAACAGGTTGAAAAGTGGTGGGGGCAAAATATGATATGGCAGCAACAAGAAATCAGCCATATAATGCCCTATGTACACAGTGTAAAAGGCAGTTGTTGGAAGCTTTTTCAATTAATGTGTGTATTATACCATTAGTGGAAACAAGAGCAGCATATTCACCAAAACTACTGACAATTATATAAATTCATTTGTTATGTCTTACAGCAATTTAATTGATAAGCTATATTTGTTCTGTCTTGTGAACTATTTGAAGTTCAGATGCAATAATATAACACAATCTAAATTTTCAGAAATAGTATAAAAGCCACTTTCCTCCAAGTGTATAAAAAACAAGATAAGGCTATCCAAAATACTATCAGAGAAACTAGTAAGCCAAAAGGTATACGAAATGATATTTTTATTCAGAATTTTAATGAAACAAAACTGGATTTAGCAATAGAACAATTACAGAACAAAAAATCTCCTGGACCTGACAAGATCCACCCAGAGTTTATTAAACACCTTGGCGGGAAAGGAAAAGAAATCCTACTTAAACTGTATAACACGTGTTGGAGAATGACTGTACCTTCCGACTGGAAAAAAGCCATTATCATCCCGATTTTAAAGAAAAACAAACCCTCAAACAATATTAATAGTTTCAGACCAATATCTTTGACCAGTGTTATTGCAAAAGTGATGGAAAGAATGGTGGCATCTAGACTTAACTGGTTCCTAGAATGTTACAACTTAATTAATAGTTCACAGACCTGCTTCAGACAGAATCATAGTACAAGTGAAAATGTACTCCTACTAAGCCAAGACATCAAGGAAGCTTTCAATAGAAAGGAGGATACCTTGGCAGTGTTCATTGATTTTAAATCAGCATATGACTAAGTCTGGAGAAATAAATTAGTTGAGAAGTTGCAATCAATAGGTGTGGAAAGTAACATGCTTAAGTGGATAACTCAGTTTATTTCACAAAGATTTTGTGCCACAAAATATAATACATACATTTCCAAATATAAACAAACACACCGAGGACTTTCACAAGGTGCTGTTCTGAGCACAACACTCTTTAACATATATATAAATGACCTTCCATCAATAATAAAAACTTTAGAAACCAAAATTGCTTTATTTGCTGACGATGTAGTCATTTGGACTTCAGGCTCTTCAAAAAAACCTGAATTAATTAAAGACAGAATAGAAACAGCCCTAAACAAAGTACATGAATGGAGCTCCAAAAACCTCATGACTATCAATGTGGAAAAAACAAATTATGAATTATTTACACTAAAATACAAACCAGTTAATATTAACATAAATTATAATGGTAAACCACTCAAAGCAGTTGATGATGCCAAATACTTAGGCATCACTTTCGACAGAAAGCTAAGTTAGAAAAAACATATAACAAACATCTCAGAAAAGGTTGAAAAGAAATTGCAAATCCTGAAAAGGTTAGCTGGTGCTAAATGGGGCTGCTCAAGGAGAGTCCTTAACACAACATGCAAAATGTATATTAAACCAAACCTCTTGTACTGTTCTGAAGCTTTAATAACAGCAGCAAATGCTAACATCAATAAACTTGAACAAATACAAAATCAGGCTCTTCGCCTAATCACTGCAGCAGTTAAATCCACACCTATTGATGCCATGCTTGCCTTAACACGGACCCCATCAATAACAACAAAAATAGAAGAACAAGCATTGCTCCAACACGAGAAAATGTTACAACTGCCATACTCTAAATGGACAGAAGAGAACCTCTCCCCTTCAATCCTTAAAACTCATAGTAGCTTCCTAGAAAAGGTAACACAGATTAAATCCAAATTGAACATTCCTAACACCAGAGAAAATCTACTTATAAGAGAAAATCCATTGGAATTATTGCAACCTACCTTCAATTTGGAATTAATAGAGGAAATAAGTAAATCAGACACACCAAAAGAAATACAAAAACTTCTAGCTCTGGAAACAATCAATACTAGGTATCCCACAGAAGAATGGCTGCACATATATACTGATGGATCCTCCACGGAAAACCTTACTGGAGCTGGAGTTACATGTTCACATTTTTCCTTTTATCATTCTGTTGGCAGAGACACAACAAATTATGATGGAGAAATAGAGGCTATATACATTGCTCTCCGACAATTATTAAATCTTCCCTTAAATAAATTTAACAAGGCAGTAATTCTTTCAGATTCTAAAGCTGCAATTCAGGGAATATGTTCAAATACTACAAAGAAGTCAACAAAAATTAGAGAATGCTACAAAATATTAACACAACTCCAAAAAGTTAATAAGACTGTTCATCTCCAATGGATTCCAGCACACTGTGGAGTCATGGGGAACGAAGCTGCAGACTCACTTGCAAAGAAAGGCACAACAATAAAACAAAAATCTAAATTCAATTTCTCATATTCCTCAATAAAACGCTTGATCATTAAAAATTTTTCTCATTCATACCTACAAGAAATAGAAACAAATGCCAAAGATAAAAAATGGATTACACTACTTTCCAATCCAGATATAATCCCGCAGAGACCAAGGAAAACAGCTGTTGCAGCCTTCCGACTATTGACAAATCATGATTGCTTAGCAAGCCATCTCTACAGAATAGGTATCTCAGCCTCACCAATATGTGTCCTGTGTAACGATCCAGCAGAAATGAATGAAGAACACTTGAAGACCTGTGAAGCATTAAGATCAGAAGAAACTACAGTTCAAAAGTATTGGAAAGCACGAATGCTAATGGCTTCATTGCCAGATGCAAGGCACTAGAAAACAAGAACAACACTTTCCTCCAAGTATGTTTTCCACCTGGGAGTGCAGACGGTTGAGTGCTAGCTTTCTGTGCTTAGGTTCGAATTCAGTTCCATCCCTGGTCACTGGCAAATAAGGAGGGGGAGGGGGTTCATTATTTTGTATATTAGATTCAGTACACTAAGATCACATGTTACTACAAGTGCTATTGTTGGGAAATCATGGGGACAGGATAGAAAGGAAAACACATTTTATTTAAGTGAAATAATCTCAGAAAAAACAGATTATCAAACACGGAACTCTAGCATCTTGTTGATTTGTGTGTTTTATTGTGTATTTTATGGCCACTTGAATACATATACGAGAAATAATTTACAACAAATATAAAATAACTTAACAAGTAATAACTGGATTACTGCAATAATCCAATTCATCTGGATTACTGTAATTCAGTTTTGTATTTGCAAATTGTGCAGAGAACAACAAAAATAAAACATGATAGCCACAAGTTGAAGTCAAAAATATGGAGAATGGATAAAACCAACAAATAATCTTGGGCAACTATAGAATCATTAATACTGAAATCATAGCCATGATTACCAAAGGCAAGTCTCCTGTACTCGTTGTCATGATTAGCTTTGGATGCGGTTGCTGCTCTGTTGCACTTTCGCTGGAATGGTTGTGCATGCACAGGGTTCACAGCTACCTCCCCCTTCCCAAGAACTGCCTGGCATTCATCCTAAGCGCTCTCTTGTAAACTATGTACTGGTTGTTATACTAGAAGTGCACCTATCCTAAATGCATGTCTGAAGCCTAGTTATGACACAATATTAAGCAGACTCCTTTGTGACATGTTGATTGAATGCACTGGCTTAAAATGTTCAAATGATTGCAGGTGACTGATCCTAGCTATTATTGTTAATATTACTATAATTGTGATTGTTGTTGTTGCTGTTAAAAATTATGTGACTGTTAAGTGATAAGGGATAAATTAAGTAAAACAAACCTTTAATTTTATTATAGAGATAGATTTAACCCACATCAGAAAGCTGGAAAGGCAGCTATTATTACTTTCTTATATGGAAGCCAATGACAGTGTTGTTGAAATCAAATTAAGAGTAAAAAAAATGAGTCGATTAATAACACAAAGCAGCAACTTGATATTGATTTTTGATATATGATTATTCTTACATATGTCTGGTGTTAAAAACACTACATATAAAATGCATTTAATATTATATTTTGAGTCTTGGCAACACTGATTGTGTAGATGCCATCTAGATTTCCACTAGAAAGTTCGAATTTTTTGCCATAATCTACAAGTACTTTAAACATTTTGTCAATAAATTGCTATTTATGTTGTTTACAGTGACTTGAAAATTATGTCTCAGCAAAAAATGCAATTAACCCATGAAAATGTTCATGCAAAGATTTATTACAACATTCGATATAGATTATCATGACAAGAGTGCATCATTCCACTTTGACATTTCACAATGAAGCTCCATCCTATGCCACTGTGAAATGTTGGTATAACAAGTTTAATTGTGGTCACTGTTCCCTGAGTGATGACATTAGTGAAGGTTGTCCAACATCAGTTCTTAAGCCAGAATACATTGATGCTGTGCAAAAATTGATAGTGCACGATTGTCATGTAACATACTGCTAGACATTGGGTCCCCCGTAACTTGAGACAATTTCAAAAAGATACTTGTGTCAAATGGTGCACACAAATGCTCCAGAAATGCAATGCTGGAGCTTCAAAAGACATATGTAAGATATCATATTTTTTTTTTTATTTATTAAGTCATTAAGTAAATACACAATTTACAATAGACTTCGTCACTTATGGCTAAAAATTTCAAATCATATATTATTCTTGTCCAGCTCTTCAAATTCAAATAGTAAAAGGTGACGAATAATAGATTCATGTGCTTGAGCTGGAATGTAAACAGGGTGTTTATGGGTGTTTCCAGATGAACCAAATCCAACAAAAGTTTTAAAGGTAGAATCAGGACTAAAAATTCAATGCCATAGGTGGAATTTGAACTCAACATTGTCCACACACAGCTTGTGTGTTTAAAAAACCAGCAGTAAGTCGGTTGGTATAAAATAACAATTAAAAATGAAAGTTGTTTGCACTTGAAGCACTTGGAAACAAATGGTCACCTGTTTTATCAGAAAAACTGGTCATGTGGCAAGTGCCTTTAGAGGAACACGAAACTGTCAATTCTATATGGTATACAATCCTTTATTTGCTGAAAGTCTTCATTGAAATAAGGAAAACAAACAAGTACTGTCGGATTGTTCGTTATCAGACAATTCAAGCACTTACACATCTCATCTAACAATTGATTATTTGAACACTCAGAAAATCAAATTGATGGCTCATCCACTGCATGGTCGTGATTTGGCACCCGATGACTCCTTTTGTTCCAGAACATCAAGAATAAAATGCGTAGACAATGATTTTTGTTGCCAGAGGGAGCCGTTGATGTGTTCAAATACTGTTTTGGAGGTGTCTCAAGCAGATTGCAAAAAATACCATGACAAATGGTTTAGACACATGCAAAAGTATCTCGAGAATATTTCGAAAAAGAATAAAGCAATGCTTGAGAGGCAGAACTGGAACTTAAAAATTCAATGCCACAGCTGGGATTTAAACCACAGACCCTCCACTTACTAGGTGGGTGCTCTAACCATTAAGCTACTGTGACAACCTGCCAGAACAACATTGAATTCTTTGGTTCAAATCCCAGCTGTGGCATTGAATTTTTAAATTCTAGTTCTACCTCTCAAACATTGCCCACACACAGCTTGTGTGTTTAAAAACACCTACAGTAAGTTTGTTGGCATAAACAAATAATAAGAATAAAGCAATTTTCAATGACAAATTACTGTTTATTATTAGATTCAAAATATAAATAGTGGCCCTCATAAACCAAATGAATAAATTAAAACAATTACTTCCAGTGTTCCAGTGTATTATTAAAATACTCTTTTTAAATTTTCTGGAACACTTAAGAGGTAGAACTGGAACTTAAAAATTCAATGCCACAACTGGGATTTGAACCACAGACCTTCCGCTTACCGGGCGGCTGCTCTAACCAACTGAGCTATTGCGACAAACTGCCAGAATGGCACTAAATTCTCAAACCAGTTGAATTTTTAAGTTCCAGTTCTACCTCTTAAACTTTGTCCACACACGGCTTGTGTGTTTAAAAACACCAACAGTAAGTTTGTTGGCATAAATAAATAATAATTTCTGGAACATGTTTTGGAGGCCACTTTCCTCCATTACCAACTGGACATTGACTTGGCTGGTGAAGCTCATCCTTCCATAAACTGCTCTGGTGGTGCTTTTAGGAACTTTTACAATGGATTGCTTGGAGGAATATCAAAATTGAATACTCTGTGATTCTTCTAGTTCCAATTAATGTTGACAATTATACGATGACATGAATAAAATGGAGATTTTGCTTTTCATTCCAATTTTGGAGAGATTGCTTACATTCATATCAATAAAATTTGCTCCTTCCATGAGCAACATTCCCCTCCAATAGATGTTGCTCTGTGACCTTGGCTTGCTAGCAGTGTTCTCCACTTCCATACCAACAAATATTATTAGTTGCTCCTCTTTGGGAGAATTTGCTCTCAAATATTGGAGCTATATCAGTAGGTGACTCCTGTTTGATGGAGCAAAACATTTTGAGTAGAATTAAACATTGCTCAAAACGTGTTAGTGTAGTGGTAATGTGCCTAACTTTTATGCAAGGGGTCCAAAGTTGGAATTTCAGTAATGATGGGTTGTCTAGTTAAAGTTTTCATCCTCATAAGGCAAATGTTAGGGAGCTCTTAAATCTTAGGTCTGCAGGTTCATTTGAATACCATTTCACCCATTTCATTCATTCATTCATTCATTCATTCATTCATTCATTCATTCATTCATTCATCCATTACTACTGTAAACCAGTGCAGTTGAGTCTTTACACTAAAACTGTACTTGAATCACAACTCTGTATACTACTAATTGCAAGAAACGGATTTAAAAACCTATTTTCATGGTGAAAAGTTGGTGAATGCATTATTAAAATCTTTCAAGTATTTTCATTTCACTGACACCCCTTTTATTGGTATTGGAAAAACTTGAATTGTTACACTTCTTTGTGCATATAATATATGCTCTCAGTACCAATAACAATAATTACAAAATATTGTAGCAACAGATGTAACGATAAAAAGTTCTTAATTGGATGCAGTTATGACAGAACCAAAATTTACTGTATACATTTTCATTATTTCTTGTTTCATTTCCGGCAAGTAAGATTTTTCTAACACTACTGGGTGCTTTTAGAACTTTCACAAAACCCGCTTGGGATTCAATCCCATGTTCATCGGAACTGCTCATCGTAATGATTAAAGCTTTGTTTGTCTTCTCATTGCATGGTCACTGGGGCTGCATTACTTGCTTGTTTATGCAGCTACCAGGTGGTGATAAGAGAAGCAGAGTAAATTGATATCACCCTGGAAAACATGGTCTGCACATGTAAATAATTTTTATTGATCAGAAACGGACACTTTGCACTGGCAAAATAGTTTACTGTTTTGCTCCCATGAGTTTTCTCTTGAGAGATTGTTCAGTTTTAGTAATCCCAGCCATGGACTTCCTGTTATGTGGTATCATAGTTTTAATTCCAGGTTAATGTCATGATTTTCTTTCCACAAATGGGTGACAATTGCCAATTTTTCTAGGTGTGTGTGTTTTACACACCTGAAATGTTCCTTAGCCCTTGTTGCCAGTTCCTCTTAATTTTCTCTATATGGATTTGGTTGCAGATATTGCATTCCGTTTGAAGAGATGATGTTTTAAGTGAACCAAGTACATTTTTATTGTGTATTTCTTAATTCAAGCCATGTGGACGTTGTGTTATTTTGTGTTATTAATTGACTCATTTTTAGTTGGCAATAAGCAACTGGGGAGGCCATGACCCAAAAGTTGATGCACTATAGAAGAATTGACTCATTTACTTTTAATAGTTGTGATTGCCTCCTACGCTCACTTGTTTTTCGGACTGCAGCAATAAAAAAAATCTGATGTGTTGCACTCACATGACTTTCTCTACTCTTGTACTAACCATTCTTACAAACTCTTATTCCTCTATCTTCTTCATGTAAGTTAAGATAAAAATTTGTACAAATTATCTTATTGCTTATTTCGTTGTAGTTGCAAGGGGAATATTAGAATATAGTAGGCTTTGAGCGAGTCAAATCTTTTAAAGCTTTGAGATTCCATTCTCTTTGCACACTTAACCTATAAAAAAAATGAACAACGATGTTCCGTTTCACAAAAGTTTTAAGTTTTCTGAAACTTGCACACATAACAAGGAATATCTCCAAAATGGTTCACCTTACAAGAAAATTTATTTAGTAAATTGTATATTTTAGCAAGATCTACATTTTTTGTAGAGTATGATTTGGTCTATCTCTAACAGTTTACCAGTTATGCAAAATTCGTCCAGAGTAAATACAATTACAGGGGCTATAGCCAGAAAATTCAAGATATACATTTCATTTGTCATAAAAATATCTCAAACATATGGTATTTTAATCAAAATCATTCGAGCTATTTTCAAGAAATTCAAAATTTTTGAAAAATGTTTCATGTAAAGGGTAGTTTAGGGTGGGGCTATTTTCTAC
The DNA here is from genome assembly GCA_030765045.1 of Tenodera sinensis. NCBI lineage: Eukaryota > Metazoa > Arthropoda > Insecta > Mantodea > Mantidae > Tenodera > Tenodera sinensis. Next base: position 12,774 of record JAUKNM010000039.1, read on the forward strand.
AAAATCTTCGTGTCACATCCTTGAATGACATTAAACTTAAATACTATCTTTAGTTTTTAACCTACTTTTCGTTTTTTTTATGCTGTTCACAGACACACACATGGACCTTTTTCTAAAAATGCTTTTTTTGGATTCAGGGGTCTCAAAGCATGTATTTCCGGTGAAATCTCGACATCGAATTTTTGGGTGGAATACAATACTTCCCCATAATAAATGTGATATGCCTTGACTGAATCTTATATATTTAGACGAGCAATTCTTGTATATATATATATTCCGCGCAACTTGGAAATGGCTCTAACGATTTCGATCAAAATTTGTAATCAGATAGGGTTTTGCTTTTTAAGTTCAGCTATACAGGTGTAATTCCCGAAAAAACGCGATTTTACATAAAAAATAACATTTTTATTTCCGCCTCTATGGTGCAATTCTTGTATATACTTAAGGTATTTCAGAAATAGCTCTAAAGATTTGATTAAATTTTTGTATACATTCACAGCGTTTTCTCTACTCACTTTTAGATAACACATTCATATCTCTTTCTCTACTCATTCTTCTACAAATAAGTCATGCAATTTTCTGTTTGTTTGAAATAGAAATGTTACATAATATATTCATACTGTTTTCTCTACTCACTTTTAGGTAACACATTCACATCTCTCTCTACTCCCTCTTGTACAAATAAGTCATATAATTTTGTGCATGTTTGAAATAGAAATGTTATGTATTACATGCACACTGTTTTCTCTACTTGCTTTTGGGAAACACATTTGTTTCTCTACACACTCTTCTAGAAATAAGTATACACTTTTGTGCATGTTTGTAATAGAAATCCTGCATATTATATTCACACTGTTTACTATGCTCACTTTTAGGTAACACATTCACATCTCTTTCTCTACTCACTCTTCTACAAACAATTCATATCATCTATACAACTTGGATGTTTGTATATATCTAACTGTTAAGCTCGAAAACCGCTTAACCGATCACCGCAAAATTCGGCACGTATATGTATTTTTTCATGGGGAAATTTTTTATGGTAACAATTTTACTACACAATATATTACTTTCAAATGGTTTTCTACTCGCATTTCTTTTACATAGTACATTCATTTATCCTCTGTTTGCCCTTCAACATACAATTCATATAATATTCTATGATTGAAATATAAATGCAACGTATTACATTCACACGACTTCCTCGACTAATTCTTCCTTTACGAGGTACCATCAGTCTTCTTTCGCTACTCGCCCCTCAACATATAATTCGTACAATTTGATATGTTTGAAAAAGAAATACAACGTATTATATTCATACTATTTTCTCTACTCATTATTGTTTTACGTAACAGTTCACATGTTATTCCCTATCGTTTATCCACTTCATATATACCAACGCCTATACATATATCTAATTATTTTCATGGCGAAGGTTTTTATGCAATCCATTTTACCACCCAACGTATTACGTTCACATGGTTTTCTCTACTCCTTTTTCTTTTACCTAACATACTACTCCCTCTTCTACAAACATACATTTTTCCATGCACTTGAAATATAAGTGTAACATATAACATTCACACGGTTTTTCTACTCATTTTTATTTTACTAAACACAATCACATTTCTTTCATTTTTGTTTCTTTCTTGTTCTTCTCTTTCTTTGTTTTAATAAAAAGTAAAGAAATATTTTAAAAAAGTAATGTAATCACAATTGATGTCAGGAGTGCGCCGAAAAGCATGATATGGAACAGTTGATGAAATAAATGTTAGCCAAGATGGACATAATGGGAAATGAAATGAATTCTGGAATGCAGCAGAGGAAACAAATGTGAAAACCGAATTGGAAAAATGTAAACTATGGAATAGAAAATATAGGAACAAAGATGGACAAAATGAAAACAAAAATGGAAGGCAAACTGAAAATGTAAACTCCGAAACAGAAAAGAAGAAGACGGGAATGTGTAATATGAACGTAGATCTATTGGAGAATACTAACGAGCAACTGGCCAGAGTAAAGGAAGCCATGGAAGAACTGGACGGAAAGATAAAGGACCTTGGCGAATGTGTTAACGCCCTGGAGTCAATCGCAGCAGCAAAGAACTGAACTCCATAATGGAACAAATGCTCAACGAAAACGTAAAACTGGGTGGATATCTATGGGGGAGGCCTGCATTCAGCAGTAGACGTTTTACAGCTGAAATGATGGTGTTTATGAAATATTTGTATCTCGGAAATGACTCTTCACAATTGTGACTAAAATTGTTATTTAGTTAACGTTTTGACTTTCAGTTTATCTAAATAAGTATCTTCTCCCACAAAAAACAGGATTTCACAAAAACAGAGGCGAAAAACACCGAGCAAAGCTCAGTCGCCCAGGTACTATGACTTATGCAATATGTTGTACAGTTACTGATGGTTAGTACTAGCTATTATTACTATCACCACCACAGCCACCACCACCACCACCACCACCGCCACCGCCACCACCACCACCACCACCAAGATCACCATTAAGAATTATGTGGCTATCAAGGGGGCAAGGGATGATTTAAATCAAAAAGATTTTTATTTTATTTCAGGGGTGATTTTTCACTCAATATTAGAATGCTGGAAACATAGATATGATTGCCATAGCACAGGTCAGACCTACTGTACTCACTTGTTTTTCTGATTGCAGCAATAATATCAAACCTCTCAATTCTCAAAATTAAAAGTATAGTCCAATTTCCAAAATATGTATTACATGTGTTGATGAATGCAATGACTTACGTATGCCATTGTAGAGGAAATTGTAACACTTAATTTAGGAAAAACAGAAATAGATGTTGATTCATGCTGTTATTATTATGCTGCTCCAATGGTTAACATGTGCCTTGTCTTTGTTAATAGAAACCTCTCAGATAATGCACTATTTTTAGGAGTCTCCAATGTTTTACACAGCACCAATGAGCACATCTGTTTAGCTAACGAATACATAGAAATTACAAATAACAGATGTTAACTCCACATGTAGTAAAATACAGTGTTACAATGTTTTTGCTGTTTTCTCTCTCATTCATGTAGTGTTCTTGTGAACTTCATAGGTGCAAGTGGTGTTTACTGTTTTTAAATATGTGTAAGCCTTGGGATGTATCTAGTCCTGACGATAGAGAAAGCATCAGTAATCCAGCTAGCTTTCGTTGAATAAATTAGAAACTAAAACCTTCACTTACCTTATTAATTGCTAGTTGTTGCAGTGCTGACTAGTTTCAAGTTGTATCCAAGTTATTCTCAAAGCTATCCAAACAAGTTACCATAGTTACAAATGCTCAACTTAAAAGACCAATTTGTCACCAACCTCTGAAAACAAAAACCTATAAACACAACCTATTGGTGGTATTTCATAATTCATAACATGGTTCTTGTTTTTTTAAAATGAATATCTTTTCCCAAATCATTAAATCTATAGGTTCATTTAATTGTTTGAAATGATCTGCCATAGCTGATTTATTAAAAATAAATATAAATCAGCTGTGGAGGATCATTTTTGGTCATTTAATCATGAAATAAATCCAGAAGTTAAATTATTAAAACAATTAAGTACCACATTATGAATTTTGAAATACCACCAATAGAATGTATTTATAGGTTTTTGTTTTCAGAGGTTGGCAACAAATAGAACTTTTAAGTTGAGTGTCGGTAACTATGGTAACTTTTTTGGATAGCTTTGAGAATAAGTTGGATACAACTTGAAACCAATCAGCACTGCAACAACTTGCAATATTAATAAGATAAGTGGAGCTTTTAGTTGCTAATTTGTCCTTATTTTAGATTCTGTTGCTTCACTGTTAAGAGCTTCAATTTTCCTTAATATGTAATGTTTTTAAGTATATGGAAGAAAATAAAATAGGGAAGAAACCCATCATTGAAACTGCTTAAGCAAACAAAGAGTCAAGTTTTGTGGAGACTTCCCATAACACCCAAAAAAGCGAACAGAAAACCAAAGTTAGGAAAGGTGTAGCAGTTTTTTGTATAGCGCTTATGACATACAAAATATATCAAAGTTACAAAATCCATTAATAGCAAAGGGTTAAGAATATGTACCACAGGTGAAGGGATGCCAGTCGGGAAAGGCACTACCGAGGGTCATTAGCGAACGTCCCAAACATTAAGGTAAACGAGATACAATTAGTTTTGGCAAGGTCTTCAACATAAAGAAAAGGAGCCTGCTACTGTATTTTAGAAAGTATCGGAAACCCGAGGGGTATCGCCAGAGGGCAAAGTCTTCACTTAATGAAGTGAGGGCCATTATAGATGTTTGGGAAGCTAAAAGATATAATGACTGAGGGACAGTAGGAGAGAGACATCGTTACGAGGGAGATATACATGTAAGCAACACGGTGAAAGTTCGTTCCCACTGTTACGTTAGACTGCATATTTTATTGTATTTAAATTGTTCAGCAAAGCTTACACATGTAAAAATAAAACAAATAAAGTGTTCTAACAAAACTACAATATCGCTCTCTGTAACCACCACGGATCCCAGAGATTAAGACTCATGTATGAGCAGCCGTAGGCACCCATAATAAGAAGCAGTCAATCGAGTGACATAAAATGCTTCAAATTGGCACTCCAATGTGTGGCGTGAACTTCAGAGAATTTCAGGAATGCTGAGCGTGAACTTCAGAGAATTTCAGGGATGCTGAGTATGCACTTAAGAGTACTTCAGGGAAGCTGAGCATGAACTTCAGAGTACTTCAGGGAAGCTGAATAAGGTATGCGGAGAATTTCAGGGAGCTGAACAACAAAGGCCGTGAACTCCAGGGAAGGTGACCCAGGACACAGCAGGAACGAGAGGATCCACATCGAATAGCAGTGCAGCAAGCTGATTAAGGTACTGAGTGAGAATTTTATCTACGTGTTGTAGTATATAGTCAATGTATTTAAGGAACAGGAAAATGATCGAGCAATTAGATATAAATATGGAAGTGCAGGAGGGTGATGAGAGAGTGGGAGAAGGTGTATATAGTAATGTAGATAATGCAAGGGACAGAGTAGCTGATACGAATATACAAAATCAGGGAGAAGAAACAGGGGGAAGCATGGAGACTAATAAAATATTAAAGTCACTTATGTCAATGATGACGGGGTTAACAGAAAAGGTAGATCAGAGTCAGAAAGAATTAACCGGTTTAACAGAAAGTCAGAAAGAGATTAAGGAAAAAGTAGAAAAAAGTCAGAAAGATTTAACGGGGTTAACAGAAAAGGTAGAAAATACAAGGGAGAACTTAACAGCTGACTTAGTCAAAATAGGAAATAAGATTGAGAAGCAACAGAAGGTTTTAGAAAATTTCAAGGAGGAAGTTAGAAATGAAATAGAAAATGTAAGAAGTGAGGTTAGAAATAATCAGGAAGACGTTAAAATTGAAATTGAAAATGTACGAATTGAAATGAGGGAAAGTCAGGAACAGGTTAGGGAAGAGATTAAAACAGTTAATAAAAATGTAGAGAAAGAAAATAGGAAATTAAGGGAGGAAATAACTACTGAATTAGCTAAGGAAAGGGAAATTAATAACAAGGAATTAGAAATCTGTAGGAAAAGATTAGAGCAATCAGAGAGGGAAACTTGGAGATTAGCTGTGAGTGTAGATGAGGTAAATGACAAACTGAAAGAAAGATTAAATAACATATGTATAAGAGGTAGAACTGGAACTTAAAAATTCAATGCCACAACTGGGATTTGAACCACAGACCTTCCGCTTGCCGGGCGGACGCTCTACCACCAACAGTAAGTTTGTTGGCATAAATAAATAATAATTAACATATGTATGTCTGACAATGTTGGTGATTCTGTGAGTAGTAACACTATTACGGTAGCAGCACGGGACGAAGCGATGCAGAATGCGTCAGCGGACATTCCGATGTTAAATTTAAATGCTGGTACATCAGGTAATAGTAATACCAATGTTAATGTTAATGCACACAATAGTCCACATTTGCAATGGCCCAACCATGTTTTGAATGAAATTTCACCACCAACCTTTGAAAACGAAGAATTTGATGACCCCAAGGCTTTTATAAATAGCATGCAAGAGTATTTTCTGGTAAAAGGTATTCCCGAGGAATATAAGATGACGGTTGTCTGAAAATGTTTTAAAGGCAATGCTTCAAACTGGTTAGAATTATCAGTAGGATTAAGTAATGATTATCGGACATTTAAGGAAATTTTCTTAAATAGATATTGGGGAGCTAGCAGGCAAGCAAATATAAGACTGGAACTGAGTAATGGGAAATATAGCCCGCATAAAGATCAATGCATGGTTAATTATTTTATGGCTATAGCTAGAAGGTCTAAAATGCTTGACCCTCCGATGGGAGAAATAGAATTAATTAATTTAACCTCTTGAGCGACAGCCATTTAAAAGCTCTGCAGCCCGAGAACGGATACCCAATATCCAGCGCAGGGCATTTAAATTGTTAAATGCGCTATAAGTGCTTCCTAAATACACAGCTGTATTTTGCGTAAATTTTAAGTTATTTTAATGAAACAAAAACTGGTATAAAACTCATTATATGCAGTATACATGTACATCATCAGCAATGTTGAGTTGCATTTACAAATCGTTGAAATGGCACAATTTGTTTCACTGTGGTGAAAAGTTAACTTTGCTTTGTCGAACGCGCCTAATATAAGTTCTGTGAAAGAAGCAGTAGTTGACCCATTGTATGTGTGGCCCTTGCATCAGCAAAACAAAGCGTAGTGTGAAATAAAGCACTAGTGTATGCGTGGTCTGTGAGTCATCATAATAAAGCAGGTTTGCAATTTTTCCTTACACGTGTTTCGTAACTTGGATATAGCTTACAGGCTCCGTTTGTTTCTTTCTTGAAATGCATACGTATACTTTCCTGCTTGTAGCTGAAGTGAGAAGCTATTGAGTGTTACATCTCAGAGCTAAAACATGACATCAACAAGCAGTGTTGCACAAAGGTTAGCGAGTGGTGGAAGTGTAAGGGCTTCTGAAATTACACACGATAATGTGGAGGACTTCTTGCTGTGTGACAGCGATTTGGATATCGATGGCGAATTTTCCGAATTTGAGGGGGGTGTGGAGGATATAGGTACAAGTAGCAGTGAGGAAGAACGTGACCAACTTCCTTCAGGTGTTCGTGAAGAGTCAGCATTGTGGAGTGCTGAAAACAATTCCAATACAAACAGGCACATCTTCACGAGCACAGGGTCTGGTGTTCAATCCGAGGCTCAGCTGACTTCTGACAGCCAACCAATTGACATTTTTACAAAATTTTTTACTACCGACTTAGTGTCTCTCATTGTTTCAGAAACAAATGTATATGCGAGTAAGGTGAAGGAAGACCTGCTCTCTAAAGGTAAATTAGGGCCTAAGAGCAGAATTCAAAGGTGGACAGAAGTAACACTCAATGAGATTTACAGGCTAATTGGTCTAATTATACTTATGGGTGTTATTCGTAAACCTGCATTATACATGTATTGGTCAACAGATGACATGCTAGCTACTCCTTTTTTTGGAAAATGCATGTCAAATAACAGATTTACGTCAATTTTGCGGTTCCTTCATTTCACCTGCACAGAGAATGTAAATGACAAACTCCACAAAATTAGGCCTGTTTTCGATTATATTATTTCAAAATTTAAAGAAAATTATGTGCCTGGTGAAAAGGTCACTGTTGATGAAAGCCTAATGCTTTGGAAGGGCCGCTTAGGTTGGAAGCAATACATCAAAACAAAAAGGGCTAGATTTGGCATAAAGAGTTTTGATGTTTGTGAAAGTAAAACGGGATATCTTTACAATAGCTGCATTTACACTGGTCAAGGGACTGACAATACTGGAGACAAAGATTTGGGCTTATCTGGCTCCATAGTAATGCACCTAATGGAACCTGTGCTTGATCAGGGTAGGACTGTGTACTTAGATAACTGGTACAGCTCTCCTAAATTATTCATGGCCTTACACAAAAGAAAGACTAATGCAATTGGAACAGTACGTTCAAATCGTATTGGTTTGCCAAAAGATGTGAATACGAAGGCTCTAAGGAGAGGGGAAATGGAGGTGCGTCAGCTCCCACCTTTGACCTACCTTGCCTGGCAGGACAGGAGGGTAGTTACGGCATTATCCAATTGCAGCTCTAAGATTTTGATGATTGACACTGGAAAAACAGATGCCCATACCAAAATGTGCATTTTCAAGCCTGACGTTATCCAGGAATACAATATGCACATGGGCGGTGTCGATCTAGTAGATCAGGTATTTCAAGCATATCCCTCTTTACGAAAAACAGTGAAATGGTATAAAAAGGTATTTTTGCACCAACTGGATATAACCATATACAATTGTTTGGTAATTTGGAGAGCTCTAAACCCACACAAGACAATGACCTACCTGGACTTTCGACTATCAATAGCTCGCAGCCTAATTGAACAATACCAGGTTGAGAGGCCTCTTCATACTGGGGGTAGAAAATCAAAAACCCCTGCACCCCTCAGACTTCAAGGAAAACATTATCCTAAAAGGATACCGTCAACAGCAAAGAAGTCCCGCCCATTTCGAAGGTGTTTCGTGTGCCGCAAGAAGGGAATCCGTAAGGAAACGGGGATGATCTGTGGCGAATGTGGAGATGTGCCCTTGTGTGTTTATCCCTGTTTTGAGGCATATCACTGCAGAAGGAACATATAAAGATAAGCCAGTAAAGCATATAGAATTTAATTAAATGTTTCATAACGGGGGAAAATTAAAATAAGTTGAGTTAGATAGTGGATAAATAAGGGTTAAATGCACAAACGCACAGGACGTGTATACACGTCCATATCGCTCGTCCGTCATTTTAAATGGACGTGATATCACGTCCATATCCCTGAAGAGGTTAATAACCACACATTTTCCAGAAACAATCCAACACTATCTGATTATTGCGAAGCCGTTAACAATAGCAGCAATGATTGACTTGTTAATCGCACTAGAAAGAAATAAGAGCCAAAATGAGGCAAGTAATGAGAGACATTTTGGAAATAAGCGATCTCCAACAAAAATTTTCGGGCGGGGGGCAGGTTCAGGTGATGTCAGGAATTCTGATGCTCGGGCAACGGTATCATGGCCCGGTCCCTAAAAACAATAATTACCACCGGAAAAATAATTTTGAGCCTCAGGATAGGAGACATAATTTTGAGCCTCAGGATAGGAGACATAATTTTGAGCATCAGGATAGAAGAAATAATTTTGAGCCTCAGGATAATAGAAGAAGGGTTGAGAATTATCCACGGGAAAGAAACCCTCAGATAGAAGGGGGGGGGGGGGGTACACTAGGAATCGATTTCCTTCGGGAAATAATTATCAACATAATAATTGGTACAGACCGAATTCCCCTAGGCAAGAAGAAAGAAATGGGAATAGCAGAATTTCTCCAAATCCGGAAGAAAGGGTAGATGCTATAAACGCGGTAAAAAGATTGGAAGAAACAAATTTTCACCAGGATTCAAACCCAGGACCTTCATACAATGGGAATGGGACAGGAGCCATTAGTAAGCTTTCGGAAAACTCCAAACCCAGTCAACTTCGCCTTCAGTGAAGATTGGGAATGATGAATGTTCTTATTATGGGAAGTACTTCGAAAATAAGGGACAGAGAAGGCAATGTTTGATCGAAAAACATAAAGAAAATACAGAGAATGAAATTTTAATTGATCCGCCAAGAATAAATATTGGTATTAACGGGAAATTATTTCAGGCTATTATTGATACAGGTGCTAATACTACGGTGTGTTCCCAAAATTTTTTTGAAAATTTAGTGAATAGTGGTGTAAAATTATTATCTTTGCCAGTTTATGGGATATATTGCTCTGTAGCAGTAGGTAAAAGGAAAGAAAGGGTAAAATTTCAAGTGATGGTAAAGGTCGAGATCGCACAGAAATGTATTGAAATATTATTTTTGGTTGTACCCAGGCTTGTTTTTGACGTAATAATCGGTTGCGATAGTCTTTATGCTTGGAATTCCATCGTAGATTTTGAAAATAAAAGTTTTAAGTTTGAATCAGGACCTGACACCACAATTGTACCATTTTTAGACCATACTTCGAGGATAATTGTACGGGATCAGGTAGAGGAAGAAATGGAGGGGGAAACATTCTTTGTAGAGGTAATAAATGTTGGAGCGATGGAATTAGCAGAATTAAAAGTTGGGAACTACGATGAAATAGAGGAAGAAAATATTGTAAGTAGAGGTAATTATTTCTGTGATTTTGACGAAGAAAAGAAACCCCGAGAAAACCCAAAATTTAACTTGAAGAATAGTAATATAAATGAGTACGACGAAAGAAATGACTGTGTCAAGATAGAAAATTTAATAGGATCTAAGGTGAACCAAGCTGAGAGACTAAATGAGGAACAAAAAGGAAAATTACGGGAACTTTTAATAGAAACCAGGGAGGTATTCTCGGAAAAGCCTGGAAGATGTAACTGTTACACACATTCGTTTGAACTAGCGAATATTAAACCATATTCCCATAAAGCCAGAGCAATCCCATGTACAATTAGAGAGGAAGTTGATCAAGTCATTAAAACCATGTTAGATGATGATATAATTGAAGTGTCCAACTCCGAGTATATAAATCCATTATGTATCGTTTATAAAAGTGATGGCAAAGTTAGAGTAACGTTAGACGCTAAACGCTTATTGTAAGCCAGATCGCTTCAGACCCGAAAGTGTTGAGATCATTTTAAATAAATTGCGAAGAGGAAAATTCTTTTCGGCGTTGGATCTGACGCCATCTTTTTGGCAAATACCGTTAAGAAAGGACTTAAGAAAATATACTTCATTTTTACACGGGGGCATATTATATAATTTCACAGTGTGCGCATTCGGTATGAACACAAGCAGTAGTGCACTATTAAGAGCGCTGTATAATATTTTTGGCGAGACGATAAAGAAATTTGTGGCACAATATGTTGATGATTTTCTCATATTCTCCGAAAGCATTGAAGAACATATGGATCATTTGCGGTACGTCTTAAGTAAATTAAAAGAGGCAGGCATGACAGTTAAGCCTAACAAAACAGCTTTCTTTGTCCAGAAAACAGAATTTTTAGGATATATTATTTCAGAAGAAGGAATCAGGCCAAATCCCGCTAGAATCGAAAGTATCAATAAGATTCCCGCACCGAAAAACATAAAACAATTAAGAAGATTTTTGGGTATCTTGAACTACCAATCTAGATTTATCATTGATTTTGCTTCGGTAGTAGCTCCATTAAGAGAACTATTAAGAAAGGAAACAAAATGGAGATGGGGAACACAAGAAGAAATGGCTTTTGAGAAAGTTAAAAGATTGTTCGCAAACTCTATTTTATTAGAGAAACCCCGCGAAGATCTTCCATATATTATATTTACCGATGCTTCCAGCCAAGGATACGGAGCTATTTTAGTCCAGATAGACCAATCAGGAAATAAGCATTTGATTACAGTTGCATCACGTGGTCTCTCTAGAACGGAATCCCAAGCTTGCACCACAGAAAAGGAAATAACCGCCATTCATTTCGCCTTAATAAAATTTCGAGAATATGTATTTAACCGCCAGATAATAGTATACACTGATCATGTAAGTTTAGCCTTTATAAATTCTTGCAAACTGACGAATACCCGAATCTCAAGATACATTCACGAGATAAAATCTCACAAGATCGAGATAAGACATATACCGGGTAAAGAAAATACCTTTAGTGATTTGTTATCCAGAATGAAGGAAAACTGACCCATACCAGATACTCTTAATGACAGTAAACATGACGTCACACTTTTGTACCTGAACACTGGAGAAGGACAAAAGTTATCGAAACAATTAATTAAGATAGCTGAGCTGCAAACTGAAGATGAAGGAATTCAGAAATTAAAGAAAAATGCAAAACCTATCGTAGAAAACATGCCCGATACTGTGGGAATATATAATGGTAAATTGTATAAGTTGCATGGTAGGTTTGAGCCAAAATGGAAAATCATGGTTCCAAAGTCTATACAGAAAATGTTAATCCTAGCATATCACAAAGCACTGGCCCACACAGGAAGTGAGTGGTTAACGTTAATCATAAGTGAAAATTTCTATATAAAGCAACTTGCCCGAAAAGTGAGAATAGTATGTTCAGCTTGTGAATTATGCCAAAAGGCCAAGCCCTTCAATGTGAAATATCATATAGAACCGCAGGCAATTATTAGAGACCGAAAGAATGCCTTAGTGACGGCCGACGCACACGGGGAGATGCCCCGGGGACAATACGGGTGTAGATACATATTTGTACTATATGATGTCTTCTCAAAGTTCGTAAAAATTTATCCCGTTAGGAATATAACAAGCAAAACTTGTGTAGGCAAGATCATAAATGAGTACATTCCAAAATATGGGCAAATAGAAGCCGTATTAACCGATAATGCTACAGTACATCGTAGCAAAATTTTCAGAGAAACTCTAAGTAGCCACCAGATAAAACTATATCATTGTTCTTATTATTTTCCTTCAGGGAATCCGACAGAGCAGATATTAAGAGAAATAGGGACTTATTTTCGAGTGCTTACTCATAATAATCATCGAAACTGGGTAAAGTATTGTCCCATCATAGAGAAAATTATTAATAATACTGTAAATACTACAACTGGTTTTGCACCGATACAGATAATGCAGGGAATTGACCCTGAACCCATTTTTAAAAATACTCCAAGAACAATTGAGAGAAGTCAGCCATTATCAGGGGAACAAAGGGCTAAGATAGTTTTTGACAGATTGCAAGAAAAAGCGGAAAAGAGGAAATCAAAAATCAAGAAACGTAAAAATAAATGGATTCCTCAAGTAGGAGATCTAGTCCTCGCCAGGGATTATAAGTTATCCAATGCGTTAAGGGGGAGAAGTCATAGATTAGAACTATTATATAAAGGTCCGGTAATGATTACTGAGAGATTCGGAGAGCATACTTATGAATTAGTGGACTTAAAAACAAACAAATCAATTGGGAGATGGCATAAGCAGCTAATAAGACCGTATAGAAATTCCTCAAATAGTATCGAAAAGTAAGAAAAGAAATGGTGAGAAGTTAGTTGAAAGAATGGTTGGATCATGAAAATGAGGGCCTAATTGTTTCTATGTAAACTTGTAAATAACTGTAAGAATAACGTAATTAATATTAAGGAAAGTGAATATATCGGAAAAAAAAAAAAAAACATTAAAAGTGAAACCAGCAGAACAATCCATAACCATAAAAGACTTTTGATAAAAATAATTATATAGAATCAGAAGATCAATGAAAGAAGAAACATGTAAAATAATATTAAATCACTATGTAGTATTAAAAATATAACCCTATGTGTGTTGAGTGCTGATTTGTGTAATGTAAATATGTGAAGGGTATTCTATGTACAAGCTATGTCTTTAAGAATTTGAGTGTAAACCCTTTTAAGCATTTGTATGTAATTGACGAAAGATTTGCTGAACAATCGCGAAATTTTAACAAGAAAATGATTTTCGGGCAAGACATACCTTATCATATTCTTACATAATATGATAATGTATATGGGGGGCATTTGTAGCAGTTTTTTATATAGCGCTTATGATATACAAAATATATCAAAGTTACAAAATCCATTAATAGCAAAGGGTTAAGAATATGTACCACAGGTGAAGGGATGCCAGTCGGGAAAGGCACTACCGAGGGTCATTAGCGAACGTCCCAAACATTAAGGTAAACGAGATACAATTAGTTTTGGCAAGGTCTTCAACATAAAGAAAAGGAGCCTGCTATTGTATTTTAGAAAGTATCGGAAACCCGAGGGGTTTCGCCAGAGGGCAAAGTCTTCACTTAATGAAGTGAGGGCCATTATAGATGTTGGAAAGCTAAAAGATATAATGACTGAGGGACAGTAGGAGAGAGACATCGTTACGAGGGAGATATACATGTAAGCAACACGGTGAAAGTTCGTTCCCACGGTTACGTTAGACTGGATATTTTATTGTATTTAAATTGTTCAGCAAAGCTTACACGTGTAAAAATAAAACAAATAAAGTGTTCTAACAAAACTACAATATCGCTCTCTGTAACCACCACGGATCCCAGAGATTAAGACTCATGTGTGAGCAGCCGTAGGCACCCATAATAAGAAGCAGTCAATCGAGTGACATAAAATGCTTCAAAGGTTGATCCTTCAGCTGTAACATAGTTCATATACAGGTGTATGTTTTATAAAAAATGGTAGGCACCAATAGTGCTAGAATTGCTGAATGAACTTCTAAAATATATGCAATTTTGCTTCCGAAAGTGATAAGCTTAGACAGTTGTTAGTGAAGTTAGATTTAGTTATAGTGTGTTTAGATGAGTCTTGGTACAATACTTGTGATGTAAGAAAAGATTGGAATGACGGCTGTACTGCCTTCCAGACACTGTGTCATGTGGGAAAAGAATAATGATATTGCATGAAGTGGTAGACAGGGTTAGATTGATGGCTGCTTATGTGTCCTCTAAAATTATATGGGAATCCTTGGCTGATTCCATTACGAGATGAATGCTGAAACATTTTAAGCTTGGATCAAGAACACACTTTTGGAGAATATTCCTCCTAAATGTATAACTATGTAAGGTAATATTATCATTCCTGGTTAAAGATCAAAATTCCCACCATGTCCAGCAGAAAAGACAAAATGGATTAGATTCATGGAGGATATAACTTAGAATTGCAGAGCAAAAGGATGTAAGTGCCAAAATAATAAAAAATAATTTTGCATGGAAAACAATTTATGTGCCATTGCCAATAGTCTGGAGAGAGAATGGAAGTGCTAAGCACCTCCATGTAGTTGTAACTAATGTCTTGAGATTATATTCAATACAACTACAATGATGTTGGCATAGAGAAGGATGCATGTGCCTTGTTGTACTCCATGTGAGTTGAGAGAATGCTATTGAACTTTCAGTGTTGTTTAACTAAGTGCATTGTTCCATTTACCATGAACTAGAGGTGTCAAATATAAAATGCCAAAAGCAAAGGATGCTTATAATCCCCCTAAAGAGGTAAGACTTAGCCAGTTCTTTGTAAAGAGTGCTATCATAGCAAACATAACCTCATATTTTCACAATTACTATCAATGCCAAGTTCTTATTATTGTTGGTTTATTCTTTCTTTCCAAACAAGCTGGTAAATGCTGCTCTATAGGGAGCACGAAATAAGAAGGCACATGAATAGCTCCAATCCCTACTCAGCTATGGAGTACTGTTGCCGGAGCATATCACAATGCTAAAGAAAGAGAGGGAAGATATGCACGTGAGCGTTACCAGTAGACAGCAGGGAGGGTGGTGAAGGATTGCAAGGTGCGCATTAAAAACCTGTCATAACAATTTCAATCTCTTTAAAATGAGACAATAGGCTCTAATTGTGTAATTTGCTTCAAATATAAATTCCTCATCTAAGCAGATAATTTTCATTTGCAATCTAATGTTTCAACGGAGTTCATATCTTTCAATAAATAGGTGATAAAACATTACAATGTTGAGTTTTTAAAAGTTTTATTATATCCGATTCTCTAGGAAGGTTTTCATGTAAATATTTTTGTTATCGGAGTGAAAATGAGAGAGTTACATGACGATTTAAATAAATCTAAACGGATGTCGTAGTTGCGCAATTTGAGGCATTTTCTGATAGGTATTTCTCATATTTTTCTCAATTTTTCTAAGTGTCTATCTAAGTGGAAATCTACATAATTAAGCAACAAATGCCTAAGCACAATTTCAAGCCACATTTTACGAGTAATATTCCAATGTGACCTCGGTTGCATATTTTAGACATTTCAGCACTTAAAATGTTCCTTACGATGCAATTTGTTAGTTAACAGAGCAAAGCTCCAGAAATAGTTTCCCCAATATCTGCCAACCAGAATTTGCAATGTGGTTATTAATATAAGGCAAGTATGTTAGGCTAACATCTCATCAAAGTTTATATTATATTACATATAGCAAAAGCGGAAACTCGCCATTGAACAAAATATTTTTTTAAACCAGCTGTGTGAAGACTATTTTTAGCAAACTTATTTTCTAGCTCAGTAAGAAACATCAATATGCAGTGTTGATTAAAAATTGTGAACATTGTATCGCAAAGAGAATTTGCCATTAAATAGCTTACATTTTTGGTTTAAAACACGTAATCAAGGAATGATTTAACATACTGTATTTTATCGCATTAGGCCCCCCCTCGCATATTTCCCTCCCCTATGATTTTTCATCACTAAAAAATATTTACCTATTAAACATCGCACAATTCCCTCTCCTGGTTTGTTTTTATTGGAGCGGCCTTCAAATCACTTGATAATGGACAACAATTGACGCAGCGCTTGCCACAAAAATACTCGTATAGCCATTGTCATAAGGTATTGTAAAACTGAAATGTGAAGTTACACACGTGTTTGTTTCTAAGTCAATTTCTTACAAGTTGTCATGTTGTTAAAAAGAGTTTTAAAAAAACTGGTATTCCTGGCGCCATTAATGGTTCTGGCGACAAGTTGTGGAATAGTGAAAATGAAGATGTGTTATCTGAGCCAGATATAAATGAAAAAAGTGATGATAGTGACGGAAGTGAGACCACAGATGGTTAGAGAAAAGAAACAATGAAACAATAGACTGTAAGCCCAATGAAACCGTGGTATGTATCCAGTTCATTCACAAATTACTGTAAACCTATATAACTTTTACATAATACTACATGGTTTCCCTTCCTTTCTGAATTCCTAGAGGTACCACTCGTGTAACTCCCTCCTCAGTGTTTTCAAGCAAATTATTCGAGAAAAAAAAAAAAAGGGGGGGGGGAAATTAGGCGATAAAATACGGTGGGCTTTGAAGCCCACTTCTTTACACAGATTCAGCCGTACATCTTTCTGAAAATCGTCCAGATTCGAAATCCATTTTTCTGTCTTATGGTGTTTTCCGGGGGATATAAACAAGGGCCGCCAGGATTCAGAAGTGGTTATTTTACCTTATTGCACTAGGCGCGACAATGAATGTTCACTTACATTGCATGCTTTAGCTGTTAGCATCGGGCTCTGTTTAAATACAATGTTCGCATGCACTTCTGAGGACAATTCTTTTAAAAAAGTGTAAACACTGAAAATAATAGCCCGCGCATCTGAACGCAATACTTTTCCTTTCGATTCACTTGTCTGTAAGCCGCTTGTACCAGATTTTGTTAATGCCATGTTTCTTAGCAACAAAACGAGTTACAGTAATTATAAGACACAGGTAGCACTGTGACACTAAGTCAGACATGGAACACGCATAAGAATAAACTAGATTCCTTTTCTTTTCCTGCAGATATCTCACTCCTTGAGAAGAAAGACAGTTGAGACGATAAATAAACAATCATGATGCAAAGCAAGTGTTGTTTGCTATCACTGAGCGCAGTGTTTCTTCAATCACTCATATCTTGGGCTACAGGCCACCTAAAATTTTGCTTCTTGGACAGTCAGCTTCAACATTTCTAGCTCTTTGCAATGGAATTCTTTGTAATAATGAGCCGTTGCTGGATATGATGAGCGCAAAGAGAAAAGTGAAAAGCAAATATTGCGCTAGACGCATGTTACCAAACTGGGCAACATCGTATCTCTAGGATTGGCTACTTGCTCTCACACACCTTCTTCTAGCTCCACCTCATGTGCCTTCTTATTCCATTCGGCCTATTGATGCAAATCACTGTGCAAGAGCAACATTCAGAGGCTCCAACCAGAATTCTCCAGTTTATCCAAGGAGGCCCAAGACATATACCTAATGAGTTGCATCCTGTTGATAAATATTGCAAGAAGATGCCATAGAAGTTATGACGATTAAACACAAGGTGCTAGGCAAATATCAGATGTAACAGACACGGAGGCAATGCTATTGCATCATATTTTTTTTAAGGTTTTATTTGCTCAGTTTACTCCTAAAGACCAGCTGCAAATATGGTGTGGCAACTGTACCGGCCAAAATAGAAAGAATGGTCTTGCTGGTTATAATGTATCTGGTTGTTATAGGGTACTATGATTCCATTGAGCAGAACTTTCTAGTCTCCGGACATTCTTATGGAACATGTGATTGAGACTTTGAAATTGTCTATAAATGAAAACGGGCATGCAAGGCTATGGTGCCTGAAGAACTTCATAATGTAGTGAGAACACTACAACTTAAGAATTCATTTTGAATGGTGCCAACGGTAAAGGCTGACTTCTTTAATTTCTCCAGTGCATGTGATGAGTTTATAAACACAACAGCATTGTGCATCACTAACAGATCATGGATCAAAGTGTCAGTGACAGATTTACCACAAATTACAACAAAACATACCTTTACTGAACTAGAAGATTGGGAGAACAATGCTCAAGATGTCAAGAAAGGAAAGTATGCAGGATTCCGGAATGTAAAGGCCTTTAATAATGTTAAACTAATAAAATTCATAAGTGAAGGAAAGGAGCAAGACTTCATTGCTATGCTGGATTACATAAATGCGAAATAACATCAGTTCTATGAGCAAATATGGTAAACGATCATGGTCATGAATATCTCAGGTTACCACCAATCACTGTTGTCTCAATCCTATTGAGTTTGTGTGGACATGCCTTAAACATGTTGTAAGAAAGTGAAATGTGACTCTATAATGACAGTGTGTACAAAGTGTTGAGAGAATGTGTACAGAATATAGATTCAAGACTATGGGGAGGATGTGTTCAGCACACCATGCAACAAGAGTGAAAACTTCAACTGCGGAATGTTACACACAACAATGCTTCGTTCGTTATATGTTGTTGTTAGCTAATGCTGGATTTCTGACAATGAAGTCATTAATCCTCTTGCTCTCCAATATTTTTCACTGATGGATGGGGCATTAAAAGTGGCCGGGCATATTTGAAGGTGGTCTCGATCCATTTCCTCTTGCACATCACATAGAGGACAGAGTGGTGAAGAATATATCCCAATTCTGTTTAAATGTTTTGCCAGACAATCATGTCCTGTAATCAACCTGAAGGTTGCAACTGCTGTTTTTCGAGGATACTCAGGAATTACTGCTTGAATGTTTGGTAGTTCCCATCTTTTATTTTTTGATTTTTCATTAATTTTTTTTAATTCAGAGTTGACTAATCTTTTAGCTGCATAAAATGGTAGACTAACTATTGATTTCTGCACATTGCCGGTACCCTTTTTTGCAAGAACATCAGCTTTCTCATTACCACTCAGTCCACAGTGAGCTGGTATCCATTGGAAGACTAGGTGGTTTTGAAGTGCTGTTAGATGGGTAAGGATTTTCCAACATTCTATAATCGTTTGGTTTTTTGGTGACAACTTGGAAGTAATTGCTATAATTGCTGCCCTGGAATCTGAGAGAATAACTGCTTGCTGAAAATGTGAAATTCTGTACAAAAGATTTTGTAGGGCCATTCGAATTGCTTCAATTTCTCCATCAAAGTTTGTAGTTACATAACTTAAAGATTTGTAATAGGAAAAGAGGTGACATGTGACTCCAGCACCTGCTCCATCTTGGTTTGCTATTAGTGATCCATCAGTATAAATATGGAGCCATTCGTGTTCTGGAAATCTAGTATGGATTGTCTCTAATGCCAATAATTTTAGAACACTAGTTGGAGTATCACTTTTCTTAACTTCTTCTGTCAGGTGTAAGTAATATGTGATGTCTAATTTTCGTGTCTGATTGACTTTAGATATGAAGTTTTCCTTTGAATTAGGAAGGTATACATTCTTCTTGATGTCTTTAATTTTGGAAAGAAAGCTCTCCTGAGTCTTTAGTGTATGTGTAAAATTTCTCTTGTGCCATGTATTGAATGGGAGTCTGATTGACTTTTCGTGTTGAATAAGAGCCGCTTTTTCTATTTCATATTCAATGGGGCATTGGTTGGTTAGTATTTCCATAGCTGCTATTGGCGTGGTTTTGATAGCACCTGTAATTAATCTCAGACTTTGGTTCTGAAAGATTTGAATTTTTTTTGTGTTTGCTGTTACAAGAACTTCGCTGCAGTAAGTAAATAATGGCTTTATATATACAATGTATATGTTGCCACAATATATACATTGTATTCACCACTCTGTCCTCTATGTGATCTGCAAGAGGAAATGGACCGAGACCACCTTCAAATATGCCACAATATATACACTGTATTCACCACTCTGTCCTCTATGTGATCTGCAAGAGGAAATGGACCGAGACCACCTTCAAATATGCCCGGCCACTTCTAGTGCCCCATCCATCAGAGAAAAATATTGGAGAGCAAGAGGATTAATGACTTCATTGTCAGAAATCCAGCATTAGCTAACAACATATACATTGTATGTTGTGTTAAGAGTTGCTCTGGAACATCCCCACTTCATTCCTGTGAGACAGAATATTAGAAGACCCCAAAAGAAAATCGTTTATGTGAATATTTGTTAAGAGTGTAATTTGTTTTTTGATGTTGGTATGAGATGATTAAATGACGAAAACGTGTTACTAATGTTCATTGTTACGAACAACTAAGTTTGTTTAAAGACGTCATAAATATTTCCATATTCAGTTTTAATATATATGTATAAATATTAGAATTATATGTGTTCAGTCTTGATAGCAAAGGGAGAATGGTTAGGGATCGCTTCCCTAACAAGAAGGAACTATTTGATAGACGCATACGCGGATGTATATGAGAAAGGTAGTGTCACGTGAGGCGACACTGAACTTTTTTTTTACTAGCGTGTATATATTCAAGGTGAAAAGACGTGTTGAGGTAACGTGTGAACATTGTAGAACGTTTACCAGACTTTCATCAAGCTTTTGTTCCACTTTTTGAAAAACTGAAAAGACTTAAATAATTTAGAACGGTGCTAAGAGGAATTTAAATGTAAAATAGAGAAAAAGTGTTAATAAAATAATACATTGTGGTGAAGAAACATCGTGTGTAAGATTTTTCATTCCGTTACCACGCCCTGAGGAAAATAAGAGCCACATTGCTCAAACGTGAAACAACACTACGATAAAAACTGCACCAAATGGCTTGCCCAACGTGGAACACGAATTTTGGATGGAATGGAAATCAACGGGAAATGAACTTACGCGAAATACTAAGTGACGCCATATCTTCGCACCAAAAAGAAAGAAGACACCATTAGACCATCGTTTGAAATATCAGAACACCGATGAACGGATAATCAACACGGGAAAACACCAGAGATCGTCTAGCGAAGCCAACCGCCTAGGAGACACATGTAACTGGATAAATCAAAGAGAAAACAGTAGGACCAAAAATTTTTATTTTTACATCCAGTTTATTTTTATGTTACTGCAAAGCGGCAAAATAGTAGGACTTTTAAGCCAAAGTGAACTGAATAAAGAAACTAAAATGTCTCAAAAAGAGAGAGCTCTAGTAACAGGAGTAGGGGAAGGGGCAGATAGGCCTAGTTATCAGATAGGAACAGAAAGTGAGGAAGAGCTAGCAATAGGAAAAGACCAAAGATTACTAATGATAATGTTTGAAAGACTAGAACAAAGTTTAGGTCAGAAACTAGAACAGAATAAGGAAGAGATAGGTCAGAAAATGAAGGAAGTGAGAAAGCACTTAGAACAGAAAATGGAATTAGGAAGACAGGAGTGTAAAGGAAATATGAAAGTAATGGAAGCTAATTTAAAATTAGTACATAAAAACTTAAATAAGACAAAGGAAGCCTTAGAAGCTAGGATAGAAATCATAGGAGATAGGATGGGAAAAATAGAATCGGAAATGAGAGAAAATAAGATTGTATTAGAAGAAGAAATTGGTAGATGTAGAGATGAAATAACAGAATGTAATGCAAGTGTAGACTGTAAGATTACAAATGTAAAAGCAGAAATAACTGAGGCATTAAGGAAAGAGATTGAGGTAGTAAAGAAATGAATTGTTAATGAAACTGCAGAACAATTGTAATTCCTAAAATTAAGACTATGGCTAATGTGGTGCAGTCGCAACAGGATGCTATAAATGATATGAAACAAAGTTACTTAGAAATAAAGAATGATTTAAAATCAATTTGTGAAGAAATGAAAAAAGGAAAAGAAAGTTTGGCTAATGTAAATGATGTTGTGAATGCACTAAAAAGGCAAAATGATGATTTAGATGTAAGTAATGTACAAGATGAGAGTTATTTGAATAATGTACAAAATGTTGACTCACCATACAGAGAAAGAGGTTCACAATCAAACAATGACACAACACACAACACATGCTACACCAACAGCATACTACATGAAATCACACCACCTACATTTGACGAGGAGAAGGGAGACGATCCAAAACTCTTTGTTAAAGAGATGGAAGAGTATTTTAAAGTGAAAAGGATACCAAATGAGCTTAGGATGATGATAGTTAAGAAAAGCTTAAAAAACAAGGCATTAGAATGGCTTAGGTTAACACTAGCTGGTCATGAATCGTATAGCTCATTCAGAAATCTATTCTTATCAAGGTATTGGGGCCCAGCTATGCAAAACCAAACTAGCGTAGAGCTAGCGACAGGTAGATATGACCCAACCAAAGGGTTATCGCTAGTCGATTATTTTATGAAAGTAGCCAACAAAGGAAAGCTATTAGACCCTAACCTGTCGGAAGCAGAGTTAATTACCAGCATAACAAGACATTTCCCAGACACAGTGAGAACAGGGTTAATTGTTGCGAGACCAGTAGATTTTTCAGACATGATAGAATTACTAACAGCCTTCGAAACACAAAATGGTCAGCCTAATGAGCAGAGACATAGAAACGGTCATCCAAACTCACCTATCTTAAACAGGAGCGCGACTACGAACAACCAGAATGAGAGAGAAGATAGAAATATTAGGAGCACCCATGACAGGGGGAGAGGGGCACACCATTTCCCACAACCACACAATCATGGCGAAAGAATGGAGAACACAAGACAGCGGTACCATGACACGATACTAAGGGGTGAATCGAGACACCAAACATATACATTTGATCGAGGAAGACCAGGAGATCGTACCCATCAAGTGAACCATATACGATTCTGTAGGGAATACTTGAACAACCGAAGACTGCCATAAATAGGGGTTCACAGCAAAAGGGCAGAAACCAACGGAACACCGGCAACATAAGACAACAAGAGCAGGAAGTAGATGAAAATGTGCCAAATAGGGCCGATGTTGCACAGAATACAGAAACAACAACCACCACCAACACTCAGGGAAATTACCACAACCAAGTACGCCCCAATCGAATTGATGACCAACACAAAACCAAAGAGATTGACAATCGACATTGACACTACGATGGCTGCTCAAAGGGAATTGACAGAGAAGGAAAAATGTCAATTGGCATTCAGAAGGTTGCAGCAAAAAGCAGAAAAAGGGAGAAATAAGGTTAAAAGATTTATCAGGAAATGGTCCCCACAAATTGGAGAAAAGGTACTCTTAAGAAGGAACAAATCATCAAGGCATCTGAGAAAAGATCTGGAAAGATGGAACTACTGTACACTGGACCACTGGTCATAACAAAATAGCTGGGTGACCACACGTATGAGCTACAGAATACAAATGGCAAGTTGGTATGAAGATACCATAAAAATAAATTAAAACCATACAAAGAAAGGACCAAATAGTCTTTGCCAACAAACATGTAAGGCAGGAATAGTAGAGATGATGGAAAATAATAATTTTTAATGAGTTACTTATAGAAGATTATGTTCAGATTGGAAAATACAAGAAAGAAAATCAACATAGTCATTGGCTATAATGACCACTGAGAGCATTGTCAACAAAGACAGATGAGGACACTGATCCTTATTAAAGAAGTGAATTATAGCGACGGAAAACAATGTGTTTGTTGACATAAGGATGTCAGAGACAAAAAAATAAAAAGGAATCAATTGTGATGACAAAGATAAAATGTTTTTGACACAAAGGTGTCGAGGGTGAATTGAATAGAAAAATAATACAATTGCAGAATAATTATAAGTATAGAAGTTTTCTCTTATCGAGATAAGAGATAAAGAGGTGACAATTAGTGAAGTAAGAAAAACCATAGTCAGAAAAGCAATGCCCATGAATTAAGATGGATATAGCCAATGTTAAGCTTGAAGAAATATCGAACTAAACAATTGTGAATAACAACCCAATGTGACAATAGCATCATTAGTAACATCAAAGTTTAAGAATTGACTCAACAACCTGCCTATACATAATAAGCTTACAAGACAAAGAAGGCAAAGAACTGAATAAAATATTGCCATAAATATGATCATAATCATTAGCTCAAGATTTGTACCTGTTTTTCTCTCCTCATAACAAGGAACATAAGTCAAAAGGCACACAATAAACCATGATACACTTAAAAAATAATATTTGTGTCAATGTCAAATGTAAAATCTTAGGAATATTCTAAGTGTTTATAATAACTGAATATGTGTTGTATAATAACTGAATATATGTAGTATAATAACTGAATATGTGTTGTATAATAACTGAACATGTGTTGTATAATAACTGAATATGTGTTGTATAATAACTGAATATGTGTTGTATAATAACTGAATATGTATTGTATAGTAACTGAATATGTGAAATTTATAAAGACATGCTGTGTCATACCAAAACAAAAGACAAAACCATACAGCAAAGAAGACTTTAAAGAAAAAAGAAAGTATTGTACAAAGTGATTGTATCAGAGGAATAGGGAGAAATGTTGTATTGTGTTTCAAGATTGTAAATATAGGTGACAACTTGAAAAACAAAACAAGGGGCATGTGAGACAAAATATTAGAAGACCCCAAAAGAAAATCGTTTATGTGAATATTTGTTAGGAGTGTAATTTGTTTTTTGATGTTGGTATGAGATGGTTAAATGACGAAAACGTGTTACTAATGTTCATTGTTACGAACAACTAAGTTTGTTTAAAGGCGTCATAAATATTCCCATATTTAATTTTAATACATATGTATAAATATTAGAATTATATGTGTTCAGTCTTGATAGCAAAGGGAGAATGGTTAGGGATCGCTTCCCTAACAAGAAGGAACTATTTGATAGACGCATACGCGGATGTATACGAGAAAGGTAGCGTCACATGAGGCGACGCTGAACTTTTTTTTACTAGTGTGTGTATATTCAAGGTGAAAAGACGTGTTGAGGTAACGTGTGAACATTGTAGAACGTTTACCAGACTTTCATCAAGCTTTTGTTCCACTTTTTGAAAAAGTGGAAAGACGAATAATTTAGAACGGTGCTAAGAGGAATTATTTAAATGTAAAATAGAGAAAAAGTGTTAATAAAATATTACATTGTGGTGAAGAAAGCGTGTGATTTTTCATTCCATCCGTTACCACGCCCTGAGGAAAATAAGAGCCACATCACTCAAAATTGAAACACCGCTGCGATTAAAACTGCACCACCTGTTAGACGTTTTAACAGTGAAAGGCACCTCTCTTCTCTTTGTATTACATTTTCTATTTGTTTGGTCCATGTAAGTTTAGTATCAAATGTAACTCCTAAATACTTTGCTTCCTTTGTTTCTGGTAATTGTTGACCCTCAAAATTTAGTTTTATTTTTAGTGGCTTTTTTCTTAGTGAAAAGATTTGGTAGTTTGATTTTGTATTAACAGTCATTAAATTTTCTTTGGCGCACCTTTGTAATTTGGTTAAGGATTGTTGCATGGTTTTTTCTAGTTCTGTACTTTTGCTTTTTGGTTTTGAAGTCCACATTATTAAGTTATCAGCAAATAGTGCACACTTCACACCTGATTCTTGTATTTGTTGTGGCAGATCGTTAATATGTTAAAAAGTGTTGTGCTGAGCTCCCCACCTCTGTCCACCACAGGAGTCATGAGTGGGGTGCAGTACTGGAGGATGATACATGGTCGCACTTTGGTCCCTCCCAGCTGGTTATGCTGTCTTCTCGAGCAGGGGCTGCTACATTTTAATCAAGTAGCTCCTCAATTGGCCCCTCCGGGACTTAATGAGACTGAGTGCACCGTGGGCCAGAACTTCCAGTGGGGAGAAAATCCCCACGCCGGTACTGGGAAGTGAGCCCACGTCGTCCACACCAGAGGCAGGCATGCTACCACTGAGCTATGGAGGTGGTCATGTTCACCAATATTGTACCAATTTTTTCTTATATAAGTGTCACGTTTTATTTCTGTTAATTTTAACATTATGTCTGAATCTATGAATTTAAATTATAAGAAAAACTATTGTTGCTAGTAACCGTAACCAACACAAATAGTCAATCTTTTGCGAAACAGTTGTGATGTTAGTATTGCATGGAAAACACATATAATTGTGCACAATTAATGGTAGATGTGCATTGCAATAAAACAGAAAACATGTTAATAATTCTAAATAACAAGAAGAAAGATCAAAACAATCGCATGGAGAAGAAATAACGTGTAACGTTAGGGAAAGTAAAAATTGAAGACTGTCGTGAAAGACACACCATTTAGACTTCTGCTCAGAAGCAACTAAAAGAAAAACTTTGCTGTGAGAATAATCTGAATAGTTTTGAATGGCAGTTTCAGGAACTTGTTAAACAGTGAATTGATTTAAAGAATTCTATTTAAACTCAAAGTTAATTTTGGTCAAATCTGGACTTTAATTGGAGAAAATCCTTGTCCACGCCATTTTGTTAACTGTCACCCATTACCTATGACCATATAATAAAAAACTCATCGCTCACATGCATATGTAGCAATGTGTCTTCTAAAAGCTGCTAATTTGTGATTTGATTTTGGTGGTAGATTTATAGCCTCCCCTCCTCCTCTTGCTAGGTGCTGTCCTCACTAAAAACAACATGCCTCCAATGACCTACCTTTCCTCCATAGAAGAGGATGTGAAGCGAATGTTGTCCAAGGAATATCATTAGAGAATGGGTTCCACTTTCTGGTGAATGTGAGAGGTTGGCCATGATTCCACATTGCACGCAGGCCTCTCATTTGACGTGCCCTGGGAAGGATACCAATAAATTTGAACTCTCTATGGTACATTTAGTGATAATTGTTAAATCACAAAAAAAATTTACACAATTTTAAAGATCAGAACATATTGAAAATTATCTTTTTTTTATCCACCTTTTTAGTTCTTGTTTAGCAAGTGTCATTAAACACAAGGCTTTTTTTGTAGTGTTTAATGCCCACTTTTACTACATATGGCACCACAGGTGGTAAAACACAAGGTTGATAATCACAATACTCTGTTCTCAGAAAAAAAAGCATACTTTTAGATCTTCACAAATTATGTACTATGTTCAAATGCTTCATCTTCCAAGGTTATTACCAATTTATTCTTTTCTTTCTCTTCTGCTGAAGGCCAAATGAACTTTGTTGTTTTAAAATGTCCAGAAGATACTCTCTACTTTAAGAGCAGAATTCTAATTTTGAAACAAAATTAACTTAGGATTCACTAGAACAAGTCATAATATAGCATACTAAAAATACTACTTTTATTTAATTACATGCACATAAACATGATCCTATAAAAAATATATAGAAGTCATCTTCATGATAGTCATACAGACCAAAACTTATCACTCTACTGCTCCAATACATTAATGACATACCTGGTTAAGTATGTAAACAAACAGGATGAGAAGTATAGGAAAATGTAAATCATAGACATGTCTATTCTTTTTTAAAATAAACTTGGAAATCAAACTAACGGAACACCAGAGAAATATAAAAGTATGGCAAATAGAAAAGTCTGCTAAGTCACACCATTTTGTTAAAAAAAACACAGCATTGGCCAAAATATACAATTATTAAAATCACTTACTTCATCAATAGAATTGAACATATGGGAAAAAATATACATCAAAAACAGATAACATAATAAATTTTGGAATTTTGGCATTGAACAAGGCGTTTGCACCCCTAATTCTAGATGGCAACAGGACTGTCACAGCAGAGAGAGGGAGTGAAAGGTAGGGTTTGTCACCCAACATTTGAGGATGAGGTTGAATGATCTCAGTATTTTCAACATTTTGAAGTGAAGGTGAGTGTAAAAAATTGACTCAAAACAAGAACTCAAATATGAAAAATACTTCACTATTAATAGCGTTTCTGTTTTTAATATTTACTGTAACTATGCTTCATTCTTTTGAGTTTTCATTACAAAATTATTAAACAGTTGAACCAAATTCAGTGGTATGATCACGACTCAAATTGTGGATCTTGAACTTACCATACTAAAGCTGAGCTACGTAACACCACAAATCACATTAGACTTTTCTCTCATCAGATTCATATTATAACGCAGGGCTCGGTGCACAACAAAGTAAGCTGCTTCATGCTACATGCCAGGCCAGTGAGCAAACAAAGGCACAAGGTTAGGCTTCCTCACACCACTCACACGAGCGAACACGTGACTAGAGTAGCCATCAGGAACGATGGTGGTGACAGATAATGCGCATGTAGGGGAAAGAGGGAAAATGCTGCATTGCAACTGTTTGCCACCTTTCTTAGGAAGTATTTGTACACATTATACACCATTTCCCTGGCTTGAGTGCGAATAACGCAATGTTTTTTTGCTTCTGTCATCTTCAGAACTGTTAACAAATTTACTATCACACAACTGAGTGGACTTATTGCTCGGAATTACTTAATTTCACTGCAAAACTGAACAAATACTCTCACACATACACTCTGAAACAGTCTATGTCTAGTTGGCTAGAAAACATGTGACTGTGACGTCAATGGATATTTGTCTACTGCGCAATCATCTTTGTTCCTGACAGCAACTCTAACAACAATTGAACCAGCTACACAAAAGGGGTTTTCTAAGATCTGGTTACGTCCCTGCCAGCATTTTTGAAGAAGTTTTTGAAAGGTCCATATGACATCAGCCTCACTATATAAGGAGGCCAGAAACAGTAGTGAAAGAGTAGCAGTTACAGACATGAGTGTGTTCGTGAGTGCAAGACAACTGTGTGTGTGTGTATTGTTGTGATAAATATATCGGTCATTGCAAAGAAGATTCAACGAGTGTCGAGTGATTGCATCATTGCAGTTAGTGTATGAGAGAGAGAGAGAGAAAGTGAGGAAAGACACTGAAAGGACTGAGATAAGGTTATGAGAAGTAAAAGTAGTGAGCTGTCATAGCATGAAAGACTGTAGACTGTGTTAACAAGGAGAAAACTGTATCTGTGAAAAAAGTTTAGAAGACAAAGTGACAGAAAAGTAACCAGGCTTAATTTGTCATTTTGTCACAATATATTTCAGTGTATTTCACAAGTAATCTCAATATTTGATATGCATTATTCCTAAATGCAGTTCTTATGCACTAAATTATAGATTTCTAGATTTGAGGTATACAAATTCTGTATTTAAAATCCTTCAAGTTTTTACCTTCTGTTAAATAACTGCAGTTACATGATTTGCTACAATGAGATTTGCTAGCTGTTTCTAACTGCTGCAATATATAGCATGTGAGACTATTTTTTTTATAATATGGTGCAACTAGTACATTCACTCTTACTTAATAGGTGCTCATTACATTACACATAGATTAAGCACTCACCAAGATTTCACTTTTCAATACAATCATTTTTCAAAGCAATGAAAATACACATTAATAATTTATGTAAAATTATACTACTAGAAGTTTAATAAACTAATTCAGTATATATTTTCTCTTAGTAAATGCAAACAAGAATTCATAGGAACTAGTCCATCAGAAAATCCTTATAGACTCTTAGTCATAGTTAAATTTAAAAAAATTGACAAGTCCTGCCTTAGTGGTACTTCAAAATAGTAGTTAAAACATTTTAATACCCATAACAGTTAAACTAAAAAAATTTCAGCTTTTATAAAATGCAATGGCATGCATTTTCAATGCTTATGTTTAGTTTTCTCCAAACTTCCTGGATTCTTTCTCCTTTTCTTTTCTCATGTGGATTATGGTATTCATGGACTATATTGTCAAAAAGCAAAATATGTCCAGGACAAAGTGGGGTTCAATAGTGACTTCTTCCTTATCAACATTTGTATCCAAAATAGTAAAGAGTATTTTTTCAGAGGTAGAACTGGAACTTAAAAATTCAATGCCACAGCTGGGATTTGAAGCAGTTCTACATCTCAAACATTGCCCACACAAGCCGTGTGTGTTTAAAAACACCAACAGTAAGTTTGTTGGCATAAATAAATAATAATAGTACTAAGAGGTAGAACCGGAACTTAAAAATTCAATGCCACAACTGGGATTTGAACCACAGACCTTCCGCTTGCCGGGCGGACGCTCTACCACTGAGCTATTGTGACAAACTGCCAGAATGGCATTAAATTCTCAAGCCAGTTCGTATTTTTCCTGGTAAACCACAAAGGCAGTCTCACATCAGAGACAATTACCCCAATGGTGACTTACTATTGCAAGCACTTTATATCCCAGGATTAAATAACCTTCACATGGTAATTATTATTTATTTATGCCAACAAACTTACTGTTGGTGTTTTTAAACACACAAGCCGTGTGTGGGCAAAGTTTAAGAGGTAGAACCGGAACTTAAAAATTCAATGCCACAACTGGGATTTGAACCACAGACCTTCCGCTTGCCGGGCGGACGCTCTACCACTAAGCTATTGTGACAAACTGCCAGAATGGCATTAAATTCTCAAGCCAGTTCGTATTTTTCCTGGTAAACCACAAAGGCAGTCTCACATCAGAGACAATTACCCCAATGGTGACTTACTATTGCAAGCACTTTATATCCCAGGATTAAATAACCTTCACATGGTAATTATTATTTATTTATGCCAACAAACTTACTGTTGGTGTTTTTAAACACACAAGCCGTGTGTGGGCAAAGTTTAAGAGGTAGAACCGGTTCTACCTCTTAAACTTTGCCCACACACGGCTTGTGTGTTTAAAAACACCAACAGTAAGTTTGTTGGCATAAATAAATAATAATTACCATGTGAAGGTTATTTAATCCTGGGATATAAAGTGCTTGCAATAGTAAGTCACCATTGGGGTAATTGTCTCTGATGTGAGACTGCCTTTGTGGTTTACCAGGAAAAATACGAACTGGCTTGAGAATTTAATGCCATTCTGGCAGTTTGTCACAATAGCTCAGTGGTAGAGCGTCCGCCCGGCAAGCGGAAGGTCTGTGGTTCAAATCCCAGTTGTGGCATTGAATTTTTAAGTTCCGGTTCTACCTCTTAAACTTTGCCCACACACGGCTTGTGTGTTTAAAAACACCAACAGTAAGTTTGTTGGCATAAATAAATAATAATTACCATGTGAAGGTTATTTAATCCTGGGATATAAAGTGCTTGCAATAGTAAGTCACCATTGGGGTAATTGTCTCTGATGTGAGACTGCCTTTGTGGTTTACCAGGAAAAATACGAACTGGCTTGAGAATTTAATGCCATTCTGGCAGTTTGTCACAATAGCTCAGTGGTAGAGCGTCCGCCCGGCAAGCGGAAGGTCTGTGGTTCAAATCCCAGTTGTGGCATTGAATTTTTAAGTTCCGGTTCTACCTCTTAAACTTTGCCCACACACGGCTTGTGTGTTTAAAAACACCAACAGTAAGTTTGTTGGCATAAATAAATAATAATAATAGTACTGTTTCAATTCAGCTTTAACAGGTGGCACATTTTAGCTGCTTCACTGATATCATATCCATCAATGTGGGAAGGTTTCAAACATCTAAATGTGCATATTACAATTGATAACAGTTAAGCGTTCAGTGTATTATTTGCTTACAGAAATGCTTTACAACATAAATCCATGTTTCACATACATGTTTAAACACTTCCATATGAGAGGTAGAATCAGGAATGCAAAATTCAATGCCCTAGCCAGGATTTGAACCACAGATCTTCTGCTTCACGTGCGGCTGCTCTGACTACTGAGCTACCATGGCAGTATGACAAATTCCCCAACCAATTCGTATTTCACCGGTAGACAACTAGGGAATCTCACATGAGAGTTAAGTACCCCAAGGGCAACTTACAATCGTAAGTGCTTTATGGCTAGGGTTTAGTTAAATAGGCTTGAGGTGGTAATACACTCATGCTTCTGACTGTGCTTACATTATGTGCCACCAGAAGTGTAGCTTCAGATATCCCCGTGTACCTAAAATTCCAATATCTTTAAAATGAGCAATTCTTGTGTATATATATGTTCTGTGCACATTGGAAATGGCTCTAACGATTTGGATAAAATTTTGTATTCAGATAAGGTTTTGTTTTTTAAGTTTATCTATATAGGTGTAATTTTACACAAAAAAAAATAACATTTTTATTGCCGCTTCTACACAGCAATTTTTGTGCATATATTCCCCGCATCTCAGAAGTGGCTCTAAAGATTAGGTTAAAATTTTGTATACACATAAGATTTTGCTTTTTAAGTTTACCTATATACTATGTGTGCAGGTGCCTTTCCTAAAAATAGCAATTTTATACAAAAAATAACATTTTTTATTCCCTCTTAAACAGAGCAATTCTTGCATATATTATGTGTGTCTTAGAAACGTTCTATAGATTTCTATCAAATTCTCTGTTCAGACACGGTTTTGCTTCTTAAGTATATTTACGTTGGTGTCTTGCCCCAAAAATGTAATTTTATATATATAAAAAACATGGTTTTATTCACTCTTCTGCAAATTATGCTATTTTCTGTATGTCTGAAATAGAAATTCTACGTATTACAATTACACTGTTTTCTCTACTCAAATTCAGGTACCGTCAACTGGGGTAAATTCAGACATATGAGGTAAATTCGGACAAAATACCTTTTTTTATTCTACAGTTTGTCATTATGGAACAAGTGAAGTACAGTTTCCGCGCTAGCGACATCTGCATGAAGGACACATTCCCGCACTTAGTTTGGCATGTTAATTGTGTGTTTAGTAAGAATAGTGCGTCCGACAGTGGGCATTGTTGTCGGCTTCATTTTAGCTTTTACTGTTATCGGTATAACTTCTTGGTACACACGTCTAGTTTAACAATCCAGTCGCTGTTAATTATTAACTTCAGTTTGCCTGGTTATGTATAAACGTCACTAAGATTTATTGGTTGAGTTTACGTGTATAGTTTGAATTTCCTGCATATTCATTTGCAAATCTGTTCGACCTTGGGGTAAATTCGGACAATGTCACGTGTGTACAAAAGAAGATTGGGAAGCCAAATGTACTGCAACTATGAAGAAAAGAAACTTGATGAAGCAGTAAAAGCAATTAAATCAGGGAAAATGTTGTATCGAAAAGCACAGGAGTATTTTCAGATACCGCGATCCACGTTAAAGAATAAAGTGAATCGCACAAATCCAAAAGCAATCGGAACACCATCTGTCCTGGATAATGAAGAAGAGAAAATGTTGGTACATGGTTTCCTTAGAGCATCTCATTGGGGATACCCTCTCACTTCAACTGACATTCGCTGCATTGTAAAAGGATACCTTGACAGCATGGGAAGAAAGGAGAAATGATTTACAGAGAATCTCCCTGGTGTTGAATGGATAAGGTCCTTTTTGAAAAGGCATTCTAATATTCTTTCAGTTCGATTATCCGAGAACATCAAAAGAGCTCGTGCAGAGGTCACCCTTGAGACCGTCAGGGGATTTCTTGATAATGTGCGGGAGACCTTAGAAGGTACTCCACCGGAAAACATCATAAACTATGACGAGACAAATTTATGTGATGATCCGGGAAGGAAACATGTGATTGTTAAGAGGGGCATTAGGCATGCAGAGAGGATAATGGATTTCTCTAAAGCAAGCATTTCTCTCATGATGTGTGTTAGTGGAGATGGAAAACTACTTCCTCCATATATCCTATATAAGGCTGAGCATTTATGGGACACCTGGCAGGAAGGAGGGCCACCGAATGCAAGATACAACAGAAACAAGAGTGGGTGGTTTCATCTTCCAGTTTTTGAAGATTGGTTTCTAACAGTGGCATTGCCTTATTTGAAAAAGCTAAGCGGAAGGAAAATCATGATTGGTGATAATTTGTCAAGCCATGTATCTCTGTTAGTGATTGAGCAATGTGAGAAGCACAACATCTCATTCATTCTTCTTCCCCCGAATAGCACGTACATCCTACAGCCCCTAGACGTGTGTTTTTTCGGGCCCTTTAAAAAGGCTTGGAGAGATGTGCTGACAAACTGGAAAATGTGTACACGTGGCCCTATCTCTAGAGATGCCTTTCCTGCACTTCTCAGAGAGACATTGCAGAAGATAGAAGCACGGAAAGTAGACCACATAAGAAGTGGTTTCTGCGCCACGGGTCTAATTCCTTTCGATCCACAGAAGGTCCTCAACAAATTTCCAGAGCATTCAGACCCAATTGAAAAGGCATCATCTTGGTCTTCCAGTTTTGAGGTGGTACTCTCAGCAGCACGATACGGTACTTCCACCAGAACCACACACCGGCGTCGCAAGCTCAATGTTCCTCCAGGAAAATCTATTGCGGGTGATGATCTTGCTGGAAAGGAAATTAGTGAGGAAAACCAGCAAGATTGTCACGAGAATTTGGAAGATCAGAATACTCCCATGCCAGCAGAGGATTCGACACCAGCATTAGCACCTACTCTTGACATCGAAACTTTGGCTGTCGTGAGGTACAACTATGTGTCTGGAAACAGAACACTTCCTAGAGAGTATGTTGGCATGGTAACTGATATAGGAGCATGAGACGTGGTTGTGAAATTTTTGCGACCCCATGATGGAAGCAAGAGGATGTTCACATTCCCAGATGTAGAGGACAAAGACACAGTAACGAAAGACCAGATCAGTAAAATACTTCCAGCACCCAAGGAGAAAAGAGGCATTTTTGTTTTTGATAAGGACGCTCTATAAATGTTCCCGTTGTTTATTAATGTTTTGAAGTTTGTGTTTATGTAGCTTTGTATTAACTTTTGTAATCTAATCTCTAAATAAATGACACCTATATCATTTTATACATTATAAATGTCCTTTTCTATAATGTAATATATATTTTTTATTATTGTGTGTCCGAATTAACCCCGTAACTGGGGGAACTACGGACATATATTAAAAATTATAGACTGTCCAAAGTTACCCCTACTAGTGAGGTAAATTCGGACACTCATTATTATTTTTTAAAATATCAGGGTACATAATTTAATATGTCAGCATATATTCAGTTCATTGACTATTAACACATCTATACAAATTTAAACAAACCGCCTATGTCTGATCATTAGCAACTGACCTTGAAAAATACGTAAAAAGCATCCGAAATTATCCCGTGTGACGGTAACACATTTATATTTCTTTCTCCATGCACTTTTCTATAAACAATTTTCCATAAAAATCGTGATTTTACACAAAAAAAAAAATGTTATATGCTCTTTTAAAATAAAGTCATACAATTTTCTGTATGTTTGAAATGAAAATGCTACATATTACATTCACACTGCCATCTCTACTCACCTTTAGATAACAGATTCAGATCTGTTTCTCTACTTAGTCTTCTATAAACAATTTTCCATAAAAAAACGTGATTTTACAAAAAAAAAATTTTATCCCCACTTTTAAAATAAGTCATACCATGTTCTGTATGTTTAAAATAGAAATGCTATTACATTCATACTGCTTTCTCCACTCATTTTAAGTAACACATTCACATCTCTTTCTCTACTCACTCTTCTATAAATAAGTCATACAATTTTCTGTATGTTTGAAATAGAAATGCTGTATATTACAGTCATATTGTTTTCTCTACTCACTTTTAAGTACTACATTCACATCTCTCTCTACTCTCTTCTACAAATAAGTCATACAATTTTGTGCATGTCTGAAATAGAAATGCTACATATTACATTCACACTGTCTTCTCTACTCACTTTTAGATAGCAGATTCACATCTCTTTGTCTACTTACTCTTCTATAAACAATTTTCCATAAAAAAAAAAAAGAGTTGTTGTTGTTGTTAGCTAATGCTGGATTTCTGACAATGAAGTCATTAATCCTCTTCCTCTCCAATATTTTTCACTGATGGATGGGGCATTAGAAGTGGCCGGGCATATTTGAAGGTGGTCTTGATTCATTTCCTCTTGCAGATCACATAGAGGACAGAGTGGTGAAGAATATATCCCAATTCTGTTTAAATGTTTTGCCAGACAATCATGTCCTGTAATCAACCTGAAGGTTGCAACTGCTGTTTTTCGAGGATACTCAGGAATTACTGTTTGAATGTTTGGTAGATCCCATCCTTTATTTTTTGATTTTTCATAGTAATATCTTACAATAATTTTTTTGAATTCAGAGTTGACTAATCTTTTAGCTGCATAAAATGGTAGATTAACTATTGATTTCTGCACATTGCCGGTACCCTTTTTTGCAAGAAAATCAGCTTTCTCATTACCACTCAGTCCACAGTGACCTGGTATCCATTGGAAGACTAGGTGTTTTTGAAGTGCTGTTAGATGGGTAAGGATTTTCCAACATTCTATAATTGTTTGGTTTTTTGGTGACAACTTGGTAGTAATTGCTATAATTGCTGCCCTGGAATCTGAGAGAATAACTGCTTGCTGAAAATGTGAAATTCTGTACAAAAGATTTTGTAGAGCCACTCGAATTGCTTCAATTTCTCCATCAAAGTGAGTAGTTCCATAACTTAAAGATTTGTATTAGGAAAAGAGGTGACATGTGACTCCAGCACCTGCTCCATCTTGGTTTGATATTAATGATCCATCAGTATAAATATGGAGCCATTCGTGTTCTGGAAATCTAAAATGGATTGTCTCTAATGCCAATAATTTTAGAACACTAGTTGGAGTATCACTTTTCTTAACTTCTTCTGTCAGGTGTAAATAATATGTGATGTCTAATGTTTGTGTCGGATTGACTTTAGATATGAAGTTTTCCTTTGAATTAGGAAGGTATACATTCTTCTTGATGTCTTGAATTTTGGAATGAAAGCTCTCCTGAGTCTTTAGTGTATGTGTAAAATTTCTCTTGTGCCATGTATTGAATGGGAGTCTGATTGACTTTTCGTGTTGAATAAGAGCCGCTTTTTCTATTTCATATTCAATGGGGCATTGGTTGGTTAGTATTTCCATAGCTGCTATTGGCGTGGTTTTGACAGCACCTGTAATTAATCTCAAACTTTGGTTTTGAAAGATTTGAATTTTTTTTGTGTTTGCTGTTACAAGAACTTCGCTGCAGTAAGTAAATAATGGCTTTATCTATACATTGTATGTTGTGTTAAGAGTTGCTCTGGAACATCCCCACTTCATTCCTGTTAGACGTTTTAACAGTGAAAGGCACCTCTATGCTCTTTGTATTACATTTTCTATTTGTTTGGTCCATGTAAGTTTAGTATCAAATGTAACTCCTAAATACTTTGCTTCCTTTGTTTCTGGTAATTGTTGACCCTCAAAATTTAGTTTTATTTTTAGTGGTTTTTTTCTTAGTGAAAAGATTTGGTAGTTTGATTTTGTTGTATTAACAGTCATTAAATTTTCTTTGGTCCACCTTTGTAATTTGGTTAAGGATTGTTGCATGGTTTTTTCTAGTTCTGTACTTTGGCTTTTTGGTTTTGAAGTCCACATTACTAAGTCATCAGCAAATAGTGCACACTTCACACCTGATTCTTGTATTTGTTGTGGCAGATCGTTAATAAATATATTAAAAGGTGTTGTGCTGAGTACTGCGCCTTGTGGTAAGCCACAGTGTACTTGTTTGTATTTAGATATGTTTCTTCCATATCTGGTTGCAATAAAGTGTTTTGTTAGGAAATGACATAGCCATGAAAACATTGGACCTTGTATCCCAATTTTTTTTACTTTCTTTAGTAGTTTTGTTCTGCATATAGAACCATATGCACTTTGGAAATCAATAAAAACTGATAAATTATCTTCTTTTCTATTGAAGGAGTCTTTGATTTCTTGACTGAGAAGTAAGACTTGTTCATCTGTAGAGTGGAACTCTCTAAATCCAGCTTGACATGGGGAAATTAAATTTTGTGATTCTAGAAACCAATTTAACCTGTTTGACACCATTCTTTCCATCACTTTTGCTATTATGCTAGTAAGAGCTATTGGTCTATAATTTTTTATTTCTGACGCTGTTTTGTCTTTCTTCAAGAGTGGGACAATTATTGCCTTTTGCCATTCAGCAGGCACAATGGTTTTCCAGGATAGATTGTAGAGTTTTAGTAGTAGTTGTTTTGCTGTTTTTCCAAGGTTTTTTATGAACTCTGGATGTATGTGATCAGGTCCAGGAGACTTTTTGTTTTTTAGATTATTTATTGCAATGTTCAGTTCTTGCATATTAAAATTTTGAAAAGAGATATTACACTGAGTGTTAGGATCACATTCTCTTTCTTGTTTCAAATCTTTCTTAAATTCTTTATGTTTCTTTTTATTATTTCTTGTTACTTTATGTGAATTAGCATAATATTTATTGAATGTTTCGGCTATGGCTGCATCATTTGTTAATATTTTATTGTTGTGTATGATAGGTGTGCTGTTGTTTTCTTTCCTATCCTTGACATTTTTTATGAACTTATGAGCTTTATTACCATCTGTCCTATAATCCATTTTTTCTAAGAAATTATTAAAGTAATTCTTTTTAGCAGTATTAATTGCTTTTT
Source organism: Tenodera sinensis (assembly GCA_030765045.1). NCBI lineage: Eukaryota > Metazoa > Arthropoda > Insecta > Mantodea > Mantidae > Tenodera > Tenodera sinensis. The sequence goes on from JAUKNM010000039.1 coordinate 51,348, forward strand.
TTGGTGAGGCACATTTCTTCCGCCATATCTGTGTATCGGATATGTTTTTTTATTTGTTCAGCTGTATTCCTAGCTACATCCCTTTGCTTTTTCAGTTCTTCTAACTGGGGGTTCCAAAAGGGTTTGAAATTTTTAATTCTTCCACGAGGAATATGTTTTTTTGCGGTTTCTAGGATGACTTTACAGAAATTTTTGTTCAAATGATCTGGTTGGTCATGTAGCTGTGAGTTTGTTTGTTCTTTAAATTTATGTTCCAGTTCAGTTTTATATTTGGTCCAATTTGCTTTTTTGAAGTTCCAATACAGATTCGTGTGACATTGACTGTTATTTGTATTATCTAGTTTTGTATCAGCAATTACTGCTCTGTGTCCAGAACTTGGATCTTCTATAACTTGTTTTTTTAATTTTTGAAACAATACGTGTTGTAGCTAACAAGAGGTCTGGGTTACTGCCTGCTCCAGAGTAATGCATGAAGGTTGTGGGATCTTCTTTACTATAAATCAGTTCAAAAGTTGTGGTATTCAAAAATTCTTCCACTATCTTCCCTGTAGAACCCACTTTTTCATAACCCCATCTTTTGGAATGAGCATTGAAATCCTCAATTACGATTGTTTTATTTAATGTGATTTTACATAAAAAAGCACTTTTTATCTCAACTTTTAAAATAAGTCACACCATGTTCTGTATGTTTGAAATAGAAATGCTATTACATTCACAATGCTTTCTCCACTCACTTTTACGTAACACATTCACATCTCTTTCTCTATTCACACTTCAACAAACAATTGAGTACCTAGGTGCAACAAGAGCGTTAGTGGAAAAATGCCATGTTGAGATAAATGGTCTCAAAGTTTTGAAAGTGTAGGAATCGTTTAATAAAACACTAATACTTTGAGAATCAGATTTATTATCAATAATATGCAAATGTCTAACAGTTTGTCACAACATCCTTTCAAATTTAATAATACAAAGATAAATATTGTCATATATAGGAACAAAATTAACGCTGTTATTGCATAGAATGTATACTGTTCAGTTTTTTATATTATAATTGTTATACTTTTAATACATTTAGGATTACTGAACAATCTTTAGGCCTCAGATTCTGATTCAACATCTGACATGTTATTTGGGACATCATTATTCACTCATTCCATGTTTAGAACACACATAAACCACTCAGCATTTTGTGGTTTCAAAAATTTACATAGTGACAAAACATCTGTTTTTTAGCATGATTTACTCCTGGTTTTGGCTCATGACCCAAATTAAGGGCTGTGTAACTAATAAAAGGGGAAGTGTGATTGAAAAATGTAAATGTTTGATATATTGCAGTGTATGTATTTGAACCTGATACCACACCTTTTGGAGAGTAGTGTATACGACAATATTTCTGGATGTTAAATCTGTAACCTTTGGCATGTGGTGTCTTAAAAAACATTGGAGCAAGAGCCGTTGACCAATCTTTAACTAGGGAAGCAGAATTAATGACAGTGAATGGTTTCAGGGACACTCTACAATCTTCCATCATCTTCAGATATTCAGAAGGAACTTCTATGTTTTCAACCCTCTTTACCAACATACTGTATTTCCCAAAATTTCGGTCACACTGGTTGTAGGAGTGACCCCTAACAGGGAAAATATATTGAATTTCAATTTTAAAATATTTAGTCAGCCATGATGAAAATATGACAACAGTAATATTTTTGTTCTGTCCACCACATGAATCAGAAAAAAAACACCATTTTCTTCACATTCACATACATGACCAGTATTTTCTTTATAAAATTATACAGCAACGAACACACAGAATTTGGGTTTTTTCTTGCTCCCATTTCCAAGAAGTAGTAGAAAGAACTGGTACCATCGTTATGGCAATGAATATTGAAATTGTACAACCAAAGAAGTCGTTTATAAAACTGAGATGTTACATTTAATTTTGGCAAAGGCAAGTTCTGGGCATAACCAAATTCTAGAAACAGAATGCAACCATTAGACACAGATTTAATTTCTTTCATTAAATCTGCCTTCAACGATTGATATGCTTGGACATGTGCCTTATGTAGGTTATAGTTAACTTTACATTGGTCATCAGGATTTTGCGCCAAAATCACATCATACTCCGCACAAAAATCACACCTGTCTGACCTTGGTTCCCTAAAAGAATACTATGTTCCCTCCAATATCTAAGATAAGTACTGTACTTCATTTGAAGTGTTTTCCCCTCTAGTTCATAAAAATGTTGTTTAAAGCATGTATAAAGCTTTTGAACAGTTAAGTTGGGATTATCAAAATACTTCCTCTTGGTTCTGGCACTGCTGTAGTGGGACTCCTTATGAGGGAACCGGGACCAATGTTCAACAAGTTGCCAAACCTTTTTGTCTATCTTATTGGGCCGATTATGGTGTTTACCCCTCTTATCTTCAGGAATAGCACCTGGAACATAGCAGAATCACCCCAATTTAAATAATTAATTCAATTACTGCTATTGAAGAAGATATTACAGACCTTAAAAGTTCGAAACATTAATTTATTACATATAAATATTAAAATAAATTTTCACATAGGCCTAGATATGTCAATTTTCACCCCTTTCTGTCTTTATTGTATTTTGCACCGATCTCAGCCTCATTTCAGAAATCTCCAGCACAGATAGTAAACATTTCTGACAGACTATTTTTACAACTTCGTGGTTTTTTATGGTATACGTCCAATAATGGTTCCTTTTTTGTGCCTTAGTATTGACAGATGTTTGTTTCTCTTTTGTTGTTATGTATCCTATCAAAATCGCATCCTGAAGTACTTGGTCACTGCAGTCCCAAAATTTAACGAACAGTTGTTCCTATTCAACGGTTTGTAAACTCTGACAACACCTAGAATAAAATTGGAAAAAATATAGACTATATAAAATAAGCACAACTTCACCCATATCTAATTCTGATCATTTTATGTTAGCATTATTAATTTAAATTTGCATTATTATTTATTTATGCCAACAAACTTACTGTTGGTGTTTTTAAACACACAAGCCGTGTGTGGGCAAAGTTTAAGAGGTAGAACTGGAACTTAAAAATTCAATGCCACAACTGGGATTTGAACCACAGGCCTTCAGCTTGCCAGGCGGACGCTCTAACCACTGAGCTATTGTGACAAACTGCCAGAATGGCATTAAATTCTCAAGCAGTTTGTCACAATAGCTCAGTGGTTAGAGCGTCCGCCTGGCAAGCTGAAGGCCTGTGGTTCAAATCCCAGTTGTGGCATTGAATTTTTAAGTTCCAGTTCTACCTCTTAAATTTGCATGTTTGCTTTGTCATTGTTGGCAGCCCGCTAAGTGCTGCCAACAATGAAGTTGTTAAATTGATTTTCATCTAACTAAAGAAAAATAAACTGTCCACTAGAAGATATTGCAAAGAAAAATTAAAAAATACATACCTCTTCTTGCAACAAGATTCAACTGGCTTGAACTTCTTGGCTGGTATTCGCTTTCCTGTGCGTTCAGATATATACATCTTACCAGAATTTCAACGTTTCTTAGCAACATTTCATTTCCACAATTCAGAATTCCATTGTCCATTTACCCCAACACGGTTACTTTCATTGTCATCAGTGATAATTTCTTCTTCCGAAGTAACATACTCATCAATTATTGCGTCCATCTTTACCTTGTCTGCCTAGCCACGTGACGAGAATGAATGGCTTGGTCATGAATGCAACTAAAGTGTAGCATGTGATCTACTTTCCAAGGAGCTCCTGCCATCAAGTGACGTCGTACCGAACTAATTTTTATACAGATGATAGTTGAACGTTTGACAAACACAATGCAAGCATTTATGCAATAACAGTGTTAGCCAGCTAAAGTTCTTGTTGCACCCAGGTACTCAATTCATATCATCTATATACACAAAATGGATGTTTGTATATATGTAACTGTTAATCTTGAAAACCGTTTAACCAATCACCTCGAAATTCGGCATGTATATGTATTTTTCATGGAGAAAGTTTTTATAGTAACCATTTTACTACACAATATATTACTTTCAAATGGTTTCCTACTTACTTTTCTTTTATGTAGCCCATTCATATATCCTCTGTTTGCCCTTCAACATACAATTCACCTAATTTTCTATGATTGGAATATAAATGCACCGTATTATATTCACACGATTTCTTCTACTAATTCTTCCTTTACGAGACACAATCAGTCTTCTTTCGCTACTCGCCCTTCAACATACAATTCATACAATTTGCTATATGTTTGAAACAGAAATACCTATTACATTCATACTATTTTTTCTACTCACTTTTGTTTTATGTAACAATTCACATGTTATTCTCTATCGTTTATCAACTTCATGCACACCAACGCCTGTACATATTGTATGTTGAAGAGTGAGTAAACTCCAAAACCAGTTGACCGATTGATATGAAAATTGGCATGTCTAAGTGTTTTTTCATGGAGGTTTTTATGCAATCCATTTTGTCATACAACGTATTGCATTCACATGGTTTTCTGTACTCCCTTTTCTTTGACATAACACACTACTCCCTCTTCTACAAACAATCCATACATTTGAAATATAAGTGCAACATATAACAATTACACAATTTTTCTACTCATTCTTCCTTTATCAAACACAATCACACTGCTTTCACTACTCCCTCTTCAACAAACAATTCATACAATTTTCTATATCACTGAAACAGAAATGCATATTACATTCACACGGCTTTATCAACTGGCTTTTCTTCCTGTAGTATTTGTTATTGTTCAACAGTGCTTTAACTCAGTGTCGTTCCAGTGTTTTAATCAAAAAAATAAAGAAGTAGTTAAAAAGTAAAGTTGTCACAGTTGGTGTCAAGAGTGCAATGAAAACCATGATATGAAACAGTTGAAACAATTGTTACCCAAGATGGACACAATGGGAAATGAAACAAATTCCGGAATGCGGCAAAGGAAACAAATATGAGAGTCGAATTGAAAAGTGTGAGCTACAGAATGGAAAATATAGAAACAAAAATGAAGCCAAACTGAAGAATGTAAACTCTGGAACGGAAAAGATAAAAGATGGGAATGTCCAATATGAAGATAGAGCTATTAGAGAATACTAATGAGTGACTGGCCAGGATAAAGGAAGCCATGGAAGAACATCGACAGAAAGATGAAGGACCTTGCCCAACATGTTAATGCCCTGGAAGATAGAGTCCACCGCAGCACCAAAGAACTGAACTCCATAATGGAGCAAATGCTTGATGAAAACCTCAAAACTAGGTGGATATCTATGGGGGAAGCCTGCATTCAACAGTAAATGTTTTACGGCTGAAATTATGGTGCTTATGAAATATTTATATGTATCTCTATCTCTCTTGTATCTCAGAAATTCAGAAATGAATTTTAACAGTTCCAACAAAAATTGTTATTTAGTTAACATTTTACTTTTCAAGTAAAATTTAGCTGGTGCTAAATGGGGCTGCTCAAGGAGAGTCCTTAACACAACATACAAAATGTATATTAAACCAAACCTCTTGTACTGTTCTGAAGCTTTAATAACAGCAGCAAATGCTAACATCAATAAACTTGAACAAATACAAAATCAGGCTCTTCGCCTAATCACTGGAGCAGTTAAATCCACACCTATTGATGCCATGCTTGCCTTAACACGGACCCCATCAATAACAACAAAAATAGAAGAACAAGCATTGCTCCAACACGAGAAAATGTTATGACTGCCAAACTCTAAATGGAAAGAAGAGAACCTCCCCCATTCAATCCTTAAAACTCATAGTAGTTTCCTAGAAAAGGTAACACACATTAAATCCAAATTGAACATTCCTAACACCAGAGAAAATCTACTTATAAGAGAAAATCCATTGGAATTATTGCAACCTACCTTCAATTTGGAATTAATAGAGGAAATAAGTAAATCAGACACACCAAAAGAAATACAAAAACTTCTAGCTCTGGAAACAATCAATACTAGGTATCCCACAGAAGAATGGCTGCACATATATACTGATGGATCCTCCACGGAAAACCTTACTGGAGCTGGAGTTACATGTTCACATTTTTCCTTTTATCATTCTGTTGGCAGAGACACAACAAATTATGATGGAGAAATAGAGGCTATATACATTGCTCTCCGACAATTATTAAATCTTCCCTTAAATAAATTTAACAAGGCAGTAATTCTTTCAGATTCTAAAGCTGCAATTCAGGGAATATGTTCAAATACTACAAAGAAGTCAACAAAAGTTAGAGAATGCTACAAAATGTTAACACAACTCCAAAAAGTTAATAAGACTGTTCATCTCCAATGGATTCCAGCACACTGTGGAGTCATGGGGAACGAAGCTGCAGACTCACTTGCAAAGAAAGGCACAACAATAAAACAAAATTCTAAATTCAATTTCTCATATTCCTCAATAAAACGCTTGATCATAAAAAATTTTTGTCATTCATATCTACAAGAAATAGAAACAAATGCCAAAGATAAAAAATGGATTACACTACTTTCCAATCCAGATATAATCCCCCAAAGACCAAGGAAAACAGCTGTTGCAGCCTTCCGACTATTGACTAAATCATGACTGCTTGGCAAGTCATCTCTACAGAATAGGTATCTCAGCCTCACCAATATGTGTCCTGTGTAACGATCCAGCAGAAATGAACGAAGACCACTTGAAGACCTGTGAAGCATTAAGATCAGAAGAAACTACAGTTCAAAAGTATTGGAAAGCACGAATGCTAATGGCTTCATTGCCAGATGCAAGGCACTAGAAAACAACAACTTTTCAAGTTTGTCTAAATAAGTATCTTCACCCAAAAAACAAGATTTCACAAAAAAGGGGGGATGGGGGAACCGAGCAAAGCTCGGTCACTCAGGTACTATTTACTGATGTACTGACTCGTTGCATTCCTGCCAGGAACCATGATCTGGCAAACAGACTGTAACTAATGAATCAACATTAAGCACTCATATTACTTCTCTTACCAAATTACTGGGAGGAAATATTTCCAGGACCCCACTACACTCATTCTTGACTGCAAGTTGATCAGCAGCCTAGAATGGGTACAGTGGACCCTCAAAAAATGTCTTGCCAGTGGAGCAATGTTGATTCACTAGTTATGTAATTTAGGCACAATTTTGCTCTGCAACTGAATAGTACAGCTGAATCTAAATGGTCAGAAGATCAGTTGGTGTTAATGCTGTAAAGCCAAGACCATTAACTTCACTGAAATAGTCTTCTTCTTCTCCTTCTTCTCCTCATCCTTCTCCTCCTCCTCCTTCTTCTTCTCCTTCTTCTCCTCCTCCTTCTCCTTCTTCTCCTCCTTCTCCTTCTTCTTCTTCCTCCTCTTTTCAAGGAGGATCATTTTTGTACTGTTCTTTGTCAATCCAGGTCACATTTCTCAACAGGTTGATAAAAATATGCTTGCCTTGGTAGTCTGTCAATGGACATTCTTTCTACATGATCATAACATTCTTTTGGTATTCTTTAATTTCATCTGTAATATTATTTATATTTAGTTTCTTCCTTGTTTCATTCCTTTTCTTTTTGTCTCTTGTTACCTTTTCAACTGATCTGAGGAATCTCATTTATGCTGCTTCTATCCTTCTCCCTGAACTCTCATGGCCCATGTTTCACTGCCATATAACAGTACAGGTTTTGAAAGGACATTGTGAAATATAATTTGTACATCCTTTGTCATATTTCTTCCAAAATGTTTCCTTATAATTCCATTTGTCCTGTTATATTTCTGTATGTTTTCCTCTAAATCCAAATTTATTTTAGAATTCGTTATATTGCATCCTAAGTATTTGAAAATTTTCACCTGTTCAACATTTTGCCCCTCTATCACTATTTTTGCTTTTCTCATTACTTTACCCTCCATTACCATTACTTCTGTTTTGTTGCAGGATATTTCCATGTTATAATCTTTTAATATTGTTGTCAATTTGGTTACATTAAATTGGAGGTCGTCCTCTTTACTACGTAACAGCACCTGGTCGTCCGCAAATAAAACAGTTTTAATCTCATTTCTTCCTATGTTTATGCCTCTTGGCTATGTCAATTTCCACTCTTGCAAAATTTAGTTCATATAAAATAAAATAGGAGTACACAGACGTGTCGCAATTCTGCACTTATCATTGTGCTCAAATTTGATTTATATTTATTTTGCATTTTAATTTGTTTGATCACACAAGGACTTAATAGTATTAAACTACAAGGTATCCTATACTCTTTCAATATATTTCATAGATTATGCCCACTTACTCTATCATATACTTCCACATAGTCTAAAAACAGCAGATAGGAGTAAATTATATTCTATAATGTTTTGCATCATCTTTTTTATGATGAAAATGGCATCAATACAGGACCTCCCTTTACGAAAATCACACTGTTCTTCTTGTAGTCTATTTTCCACAATTGGTTGCAACTTTCTTTTAATTATGCTTGCATACACTTTGTACCCTGAATTCAAAAGATAAATTCCTCTATAGTTGCAGCATTTATGTTTGTTGCCTTTTTTATGTAATTTCACTATTCCAGGCATTTTCCATTCCGTTGGTATACATCCTACGCACCATATATCATACAGTTGAACCAATACTTTTTTTTTAAATTTCAGGCTTCCATACTTTATTAGCTCAGTGTTTATTTCATCTACTCCTAAGGCTTTCCCATTTTTTACGAGGGTTGCCCAATAACTAATGCCCCATATTTTTTTCTTCAGAAGTATTTATTCCACAAAATTGAACTTTACATATATGAAAGAATTACGTTTTGTCTGGTCACTGTATTTTTCTGCATAATCATTTTCAAGCTCACAGACTTTCTCCAGTGAGACAGAAGGGCATGTATTCCCTGTCAGTAAAAATCTTTACTCTGCCTGCAGAGTTAGGTTTTCACTGCATGAATCACCTTTTCATCATCTTCTAAATGCCTTCCACGAATGGCATTCTTCAGTGGCCCAAACAAGTGGAAATCTGAGGGAGCCAAATTGGGACTATAGGGTGGATTGGGTAACACATAAATATTCAGATGCAGTTATTAGCATCAAGAATGTGATTACAATGAACATAAATAAAACGTAATGAGCTACTAACTGAAGCAGTGTGTTTTACTCTTTAATATAAAGAAATATATACATGAAAAAACAAACCAAAATAGTTATTCTAAAGAAATATGTAGGGAAAAACTTAACTTGACCTGGACAAAAGTATTCAGATTTTAATACTTCATCATTTGACCCTTTCGCAAGAGAATGGTTGACAGCCTTTTAGGCATTGACCACACATGCTTCGTTGTTACATCAGTTCCAATGTTATTCCACTTCTCTATGAGCATTTCCTTCAGCAGACGTTAGCTTATATGTCTTCTTCTGACTTGCTCTTCTAGCTCATTTCAAATATTCTCTATTGGATTGAGGTCTGGAGATTGTGGTGGTGTATGCAGGAGATGTGGAACATGGTACAGAAGCCGTAATCGAACTACTTCTGCGGTGTGCTTGGGGTCATTATCTTGCTGAAAATAAAAATTTCCCTGCAATCCAAATTTCTGACCACTGTTTTCCAAATGTTCTTTAAGAATACGTAAATAAGCATACTTATTCATGGTGTCATCTATAAAAACAAGATCCCCTACACCTGCAGATGCCATGCACCCCCTCACCATTACACTGCCTCCACCATGTTTCACTGTGCCCACCATATTCTTTGGATCCCATTCAGTGTTTGGTTTCCTCCAGACTAAGATTCTACCATCACTGCAGTAATTATTAAATTTGCTTCGTCAGACCACAGAACATTATCCCAGAACTCTACACTTCGCGGCAGATATGTTTTGGCAAATTCCTTCCTCCTTTTCATATCTACTTTACTCACGTATGGCTTCTTTCTTGGCACCCTTGCATGGTAACCAGCACTATTCAGCACCCTGGTGATTGTGCGTGGATGAACTTCTTTACCAATCGATTCCTTCAGCTGAGCTGCAATTTCAGGTGTTGCAATTCTTGGTGTTTTGTTCGCCATATTAATCACAGCTCTCCTGTCCCTCCTAGTCAGTTTGGGTGGTATTCCAGTTCTGGGTAAATTGGCATCTGCTGCAGCTTCTAGTGCTGAACTACACTAAAAATGGTTGAATGACTTCTGTTCACCATTCTTCCTATCTCTGCATAGGTTTTCCCTTCTGTGTGTAAATTTATTATAATTTGTCGCTCCTCAACAGTGGTTTCCTTTGCTTTGCGGCCCATGTTTGCCCTTGGTATGAAGAAGCTGGTTAAACTGTAGGTTTTGAATACCGATTCTTTCATCATACACGGAAGAAAGCAACTAAGCATGATAAGAATACTGAGCATACTGTTTACCAGTCGCTTTCCTAGTGCGTAGCGCATTTATGAATACTTATGTCTAAGGGGGAAAGGTAGTTGCATCAATAAACCATTCACAGTCCTTTAATATAAAGAGATACTGTCACTGTGCAGTCGGGATATGACAATAGAGCAACTATTAGACAGTCTATTGCAATCATCCAATTATGGACACTATGCCAGTTTAAAAATGTGCAGCCATTCGCAGCATTTGCTTGCAGTTTTCTGATTACTTCTGTCTGCTTCTGTATATCTCCTACTCTCCCTATCATATTTTTATCTAACCTGGTTTTGTACAATTTTCTTATAATGGGATATTCCAGCAGCTGTATTCTAAAACTTTTCTCTGATACTCTTCGTTTTCTTACCGATTTCTTATAAACTTCTTAGGTAGTTTTATTTTTGAGCATACTAAATAACCGCTGAAAAAGGAAAGGAAATAAAAAAGGAAAAAAGGATGTGATGTGTTGCACTGATATGACTTTCTCTACTCTTGTACTTCTTTTTGAGCTAACACTTATTCCTCTATCTTCTTCATGCTAGTTGAGATAAACATTTGAAGAATATCTCATTGCTTATTTCCTTGTAGGTGCAAGGGGTATATGGGAATATGAATATGGCTTTGAGTGATAGTCAAATCTTTTAAAGCTTTGAGATTTTTTCTATTTGCACGGCTAAGGTATAGAAAATTAATAACGATCTTCCATTTGACGAAAATTCAAGTATTCCAAAACTCACACAAATAACAAGGATTATCTCCAAATTTATTCAGACATAAATTGTGTGTTTTAGCAAGTTCTACAATTATGTATAGTAAGATTTGGTCTATCTTTTGTGGTTTACTAGTTATGCAAAAGCCCTCAAGGGTACACAGGACTGCATAGGCTACAGTCAGTAAAATCAAAATATACATTTAATTTGCCATAAATATATGGCATTTAAATAAAAATCGTTAGAGCCATTTCTTTCTTTTCTTTGTAAGAAAAATGTATACAGTAAGCTTTGGGCTTTAGAAAGGATGGGTGATTCCCTGCCAAGTCTTGAACTAACGCTTCCACAAAGTGCTGTATAACACTGTGGTATTAAAAAAAAGGAAAAGCTAAAAGTTTGGAGTGTTGCAGATCACCTATTTTGCTAGAAAGTATTTTCACATTTTGGATTTTATTCCTTCGGTGAAATAATTCATGTGCCTACACTGATGGTTTAATGACTGACTTTTATAGTTCTAGCAACATGAAATGAGAAATTCACAGGTCTCCCTTTGAAGAAATCAGACAAGTTCATATATGATTTGTAGATTAACAACCTATAGTATGCTATAAGAATGAAATTGGCTAAAAGACTTTTAAGGCTTCTTCAGCTGGTACTCATATTGTTGAGGGTTTTTGGGTGCTGCAGCATCAAACGTTACCAGTATTACAAAGTTAAAAGTTATAAATGAAATGACATTTTAAGGAGAACTGTACTGCACTTTTTGAAATCCAACTGGGAAGAAGAAATGTGTCATAAAAGCTGTAGCTATGTGGTAAAAGACTGTGTGTTCCAATGGCTTATAGTGAGCTAATAAGGTACATTTCCTACAGAAACTTCAGCTAGTTTTTAACTTTGAAATTTATAATTTCTTAAATTTATTTTAACATTTGCCTTCCACAAGCTGAATTTGGCTGTCTTTTTTGTCAATGGTACAAATGTTTTAACAATCATGGGGATTACTTTTGAGCTAAAAAAAGCCCAAAGATAATTTTGGCAATATCATCTCATAGTTACAGTTTTAAGTGTGATAACCAAACAGGAAATGATAGTATCTTTATTATGTATTTTTTGTGTAGAATTTAACATGTGTAAAACTTAAGCAATAGAAAGCAAGTCTAAGTACTTCCTCTGCAACATATGCAATTCAGTTAACCTAGCATAAGGGCAGTTTCTAAATATTGACATATTTCTCAATTTATTAATATGCTCCACTGTATTAAACACTTCATTATCATCAGTTTTATACTTTTCCCTTCTACTCAGGGGTCTCCGTCTAGGGGATATGTGAATAGCGACCACATGGTACCCAAGCTGAGCAGAACATTACTTCCACTTCCTGGTGTTTTGCTCCTCACTGTAACTTTTCTATCTGATTAAGTAAAAATTGAAGCTATTAACAGTGAAGCAACAAGATTCTAAAATATCAACATACTAAGATAAGTGAAGTTTTTAGTTTCTAATTTGTTCTTATTTTAGAATTTTCTATCTGACCTTACCTCGGTCATCTCTTGTTCTCTTCCGACCCCGATGCTATTACGGTTACCGAGGGCTAGGGCGTCTTTATTTTTCCAACCTCTCCATTTCTCTAATTTCTCTATAAACTCTTAACCCCTAACATGCTGACCTGTCATGGCATGTAATAGGTCCTCTGATTGGTAATCAGAGGATATGGTCGGTGAATTTATTTTGTTAATTCTCCCGGTCAGGTCGGTGAGACCCGTAAACCAACGACAGGTGTGGTCCTCCAGACATTCTGGGGGTTGTGAGAGAGCGATGTGACCGCCAAAACATAAAAATATGGTGCTCTCTAAAAATCGGTTACTATACTGCTATTGCTCTATCAATATATTAAATATTGGAGAGCAAGAGGATTAATGGCTTCATTGTCAGAAATCCAGCATTAGCTAACAACATATTCTGAAACAAAGTGGAATGCTGAATCAGTAACACCAATTCTATTTAACCCCTATTTTCACATGCTATTAGTCTACTATGGTTATGAAACTAAATTTATTGTATAAATTATAGGCAATGCTGAGTAGACATGCATCCTTTCAATATTACTTCTGTGCATCAAAGTTAGTATAAATTTAGACGCTATAGAGCTTTACCATTGCACAGCAAGGGAAACTGCATCTCTGTAAACAATAGATCTCCATCATTCTTGTATTTGTGTAAGTTTTAGTTTAGTGCTGTCTGGTCAGTTTTTTACCCTGAAACAAAGAATTATTCACTAATGCAGTTTAATAAATAGTGAATTCACATTTAGTGATGCAGGAATTTTCAGGTGTTAACAATAATGAATCAAACTGAACAATGATTGCTTTACATCTAACGAATCTGGGTCAAAGTGTTAGAAAAAAATCCATTTTAATTGTGTTTGAAAATCTTTACAATGAAAAATGCTAAATACTGAAACTGAAAACATGCTTAGTTTTCATAAAATAAATTAGTAATTCTCCTACAAATGGCTGTGTATAGTGATTGTCTGTCCTGAGGCACTACAGTGTGTGTGTGGCTTTGGCCTACGGCCTGGCTGCTGGATTCCCCACAAACTATAGGCATCATGAAGGGTGCAGTAATGGAGAGTGGGATGTGGTCAGTGCCCCAAGCCCTCCCGGCCAGTACATGCAGTCTTCGTAACCGGAGTTAATCATTCAGAGGAACCACAACGGGTGATCAGCCCAAAGCAAGGATGTGCATAATGATTACCACTTTATAATTAAGTATGGTGTTATATAAGCATGTTGCCCATTACTGCTACAGTAGCAACTATTTGCACTTAAGAAAAAAAATAACATTGCCACATCCCTTGATCTGGCAAGTAGTAGCCCCTTAAGTAATTCAAACCCACTGGTATCTGTAAGCTGCATGGAGTTGTTCTTGTTGAAACTATCCCTTGTGGAGCTTACTTTTCATTAGGTTTTTGCCTCTTTCCTTCTTTATAATTACTGATGTCTAAACAACAATAACCTGTAATATTTTCAAGCTTTTGAACAGTGAGTTTAATCACACTAATTGAGGCTTGGTTTATGTTCATGCTATACCTCACTTACTTGAGAAAATTAGTAGGACATGCTTTGAGAATCTTTGTTCCCATTCTTAGCTTGCAAACGACTAATCTATGTAGTTATGTCTGGTATACAAGATGACTATCTCCTGGTCCTGCTTGTGACAGCTATGTGCCGCTGCCCAGTAGCAGAGGGTCACTTTGATGCCCTCGCTGGGTATTGGTGAGGAGTTTCAAGTGGTGTGCCTGGTGGCTGTCAACTGTTAGAGACTTCCGCGTGTCTCAAGGGCACTGTCTTTGCCACCCTGTGCTTGTGTTGTGGTCTCCTTTCTTCTCATCTCTCTCCCTGGGAGGTCATAGTCTGCAATAGATCCATGCCGGGTCACAGTAGGCAAGGTGTTTTCCTCATACTTGGTATGAGATGAGACAACTAAGTCAACTAGTCTGTTGCAAGCTCAAGATGGGAACAAAGGTTCCTGAAACACATCATAGTTTTCACAAGTAAGTCAGGTATGTATAAACATAACTGACCCTCAATTACTGTAATATTTTATTTACTCATAAACAATAAGATATTTTGACCATTCCAGGAGACATAAGCTTAAACAATCAAAGTCTCCATGATTATTGTTAATTTGGTTCAAGTATTTTTTGAGAGAGAATAACTTTATAGAAAGAAGGGGTTTGGGAATTTCTTAGATAACCATGGCAGCATTATAAATCTGCTACTTTCAACGTCTGGTTATAGCATACAGTCAGCAGTGACAGTTGCCCATTGAATTGCTGACTATGTTTTCACATTCAAAATATAAGAAACTATGACAGTAAAAGTTCAAGCTGACTATCAAATTATAGTAATAAATGAATTATTTTGCTTGCTGACCTTACTCATGGACATGAATTCTGTTTAAATTGTCCAAGTCATAGACTAGTTATATACAACATACATATTAGCCAGGGATGCAAGCATGTGCACATGTACACACGCATGTGCACATGTACACACGCATGTGCACACACATGCATACACGCACGCACGTGCCATGCACACACACCCACCCACCCACACACACAGACACACACACACACACACACTCCACTTTAGCCATCTAAAAGATGCTATAAATTATGCTCAAATTTCTTCACCTTAATAATAAATCGAGACATACATTCCTCCCCACCAAATGCTTATATAATTGCTGTATTCAGTTATAATTGTCATAAAAAACAAAATTTGGACTACCAGATGTCCTTGCAATGCTTTACTGTATGAATCAGGAGCAAACCATAAGGTGAGCAATGTATTGCTGTACTTGTTACTTTTAGGACAATGTGAATAAAATAATCTACCTTCTTAGGGAAAATGTGTTACTTCAACACTAGAAGAGAAAGGCTATCTCACAGATATTAAAAATATCCCTATTTATAATGTGTAGTATTTACATGTTGTACATCACTTATGGTTTCCCAATTGCATAAAAGCAAAAGAGATTTAATATAAGTCATGGGCTATTTGAAGAAAATCCAACATTTAGAATTGACTTGTCCTGTTAGTATCTCCCAAGGAATCTCTTGACTACAAGGCTGTAACCAGCCAATGAATTTGTGGCATTCAAAACCGTGCATATTGTCTACCACATCACCACAAGATTGGCTAGGGGACAGAACTGTAGGTATCCCAAGGACAAGATGGTATGTCAAATTATTTAGAGCAGATTATCACTCCTGAAAAGTGTGCAAAACATTATATTTAATACCAACTGGAACCACTGGACAAATTCAGCCTCTTGTTGTTTGTTTTCTCTGTGCATATAAAACATATTGCCACATTAATTGCAGCTACACCTTAAAGGATAGCTAGTTCACAATAAACTCCACAACAGACTGTTTCGCATTCAACTGCAGGCCACCACATGCTTATCATCATGTACACCAATATCATTATATATATAGTATGTTTACTACTAAACTTGGCCAGCAGGAGCATGGTACATGTGACCTTCACTGCATCTCCCTGCATGCAGGTGTTACTCTGTTCAAGTCATCACATGTGCATCAGTCTTACTTCTGTTAGGTAGGTGTTAAGTGTTGTTCTAGTCCAGTTGTTGTTGTAGTGTTTAACGCCCGCTTTTACTACTACGGCACCGCAGGCGGTGACACTGATGATACATGAAGATGGAGCACCAGTGGAATGAGATGGCGGGGGAAACCGGAGTACCCGGAGAAAACCTGCCCTGACACCACTTCGTCCACCACGAATACCACATGCGGGTCCCTGGGATCGAACCCGGGCCGCCTAGTTCTAGTCCAGTTCACACATGAATAACATTAGGAGTGTTTATGTACGATGTGCTTACATCAACTTGTAGGGAAATTGTAAGGCAATTTGAAACTAAATTTCCTGGCATGCATGTTTCGAGTACAGAGACCACTTGTTTGCTTGTAAATAAATTCAGGGAGATGGGAACAATTTGTGATAGAAAAAAAAAACGTAAAAAGGCCTGTGCTTACATTAAATGAAATCAGAGAAAGCTTAGAATGGTCACCTCGAAAATCTCCTAGGCACTTTGCACAAGAAACTGACATTTCAAAAGCTTCAGCATGGAAAGCAATAAAACTTTTAAAACAACCCATACGAGGTTACTGTTGTCCAGGAGTTGTTACCACGTGATCACTAGAGTCGGGTAAATTTCTGCATCTGGATTTTGAGGAATGTTAATGATGGAACAATCAATCCACAATTAATACTGTTCGGCGACAAAGCATGTCATGCCACATACCACAACAAGCGATATTATGCAATAGACAAACCCAATTTCTTCCATGAAACTCCCTTGTATATATCTTAACATAATTTTTTCAAATTAAACTAACTATAGATTGAACTTGCAACCTTGCACTCAAGGTGTTCCTTGTCAGACATGCAATATTTTAATCCAAACTATAATAGCAATTTTTGAGAAAATAGAAAAGGTTTTATGAGGTGGAGATACTTTAATCAAATCTTCATTTGACATCTTTAAGAATACCTAACTTCAGCATGAAATTTGGTCAATTACAAATGGTTATTATGAAGTTGTTGACAGTGGAAGTACAAATTAATTATCTGGGAATAAATTGTTGTTTGCTAATGCTGGATTTCTGACAATGAAGTCATTAATCCTCTTGCTCTCCAATATTTTTCACTGATGGATGGGGTGCTAGAAGTGGCCGGATATATTTGAAGGCGGTCTTGGTCCATTTCCTCTTGCAGATCACAAAGTAGTGAAGAATATATCCCAATTCTGTTCAAATGTTTTGCCAGACAATCATATCCCTAATCAATCTGGTGGTTGCTACTGCTGTTTTTCGAGGATACTCAGGAATTACTGTTTGAATGTTTGGTAGTTCCCATCTTTCATTTTTTGATTTTTCATAGTAATATTTTACAACAATTTTTTTGAATTCAGAATTGACTAATCTTTTAGCTGCATAAAATGGTAGATTAATTATAGACTTTAGTACATAGTTGGTCGCCCTTTTTTGTAAGATAATCAGCTTTGTCATTACCACTCAGTCCACAGAGGAATATGTATCTAAAAATTTAGAATTTTCAGGAGGCTCTCCACAAAAACCAAGTTTTACTTTCATGCTTATTTCAAATAGGTTGACCATTATGTTTGAACTCTTGCATGTAAAATATAAATGCCTTACAAGAGCAATTTGTGCTAAAATCTTATTTCTTTATCTGGGAATAAATATGAACATGTTTATGCTTCACATGACTTAAAATACGTGAACATGTTTTAAGAACCTTTGTTTTCAATTGCCTATAAACTACCAAGTTCCATTTAACCATTTTATATGTATCCAAAAGGACATGCTTGTTTAGTGTAACAAAAGTAACCTTTTATTTTGTAATAGCTGAAATATCCGGCGTTACCTGTGGTTTGACAGTTTTATCCCTACAGCTTTTAGGTATATGTTATATACTATAAAGTACACAAAATAAATAAAAACATCAGGAAAACACTATACAAAAGCACTGTTGAACAATCCTAAATACCACATGAAGAAAATCAAGTATTGAATGTAAGAAAGAAAGAGAATGCAAGATGATGCACTTCAATTTCAAACATATAGGAAATTGCACTAATTGAGAAAGAGATGTGATTGAGCTTTATATAAGGAAAGTGTGTAGAGAAAACTGTGTGAATGTAATATGTTGCATTTCTATTTCAGTCGTAGAAAACTGTATGAATTCTATGCTGAAGGACAAGTAAAGAAGGAATGTGAGTGTTTAGTAAAGCAAAAGTGAGAAGAGAAAACTGGGTGAATATAACACACTGCATTTCCACTTGAGTGAGTGAGTGAGTGAGTGAGTGAGTGAGTGAGTGAGTGAGTGAGTGAGTGAGTGAGTGAGTGAGTGAGTGAGTGAGTGAGTGAGTGAGTGAGTGAGTGAGTGAGTGAGTGAGTGAGTGAAAGAGTGAGTGTGTAGGGTTTAACGGCCCATCGACGAGGCCATAGAAAGGTGGACGAATATTGTGTTTAAGGGGCAAGTAGAGAAGGATATGCGAGTGTGTTACATAACAGAAAAGCTATCAGAGAAAACCATATGAATGTAATATGTTGCATTGCTATTTCAATCATAGAAAAGTGGATGATGATTATTATGTTTAAGGGCGAGTAGGGAAGGATGTGTGAATGTATTATGTAACAGGAAAGCTAACAGAGAAAACCACGTGAATGTAATATGTTGTAAAGTAAAATGGATCACATAAAAGCCTCCATGAAAAAACACAAATGTACCAGTTTTCATGGCGTTCTGTCAACCGTGTTAAGTTTATGAATATACATACCAACATCCATTTAATTGTATGTTGAAGAGTGAGTGGAGAAAAACATGTGAATGTGTTACACAAAAGAAATGTGAGTAGTATGAATGCAATAAGTTGCATTTCTATTCCAATCATTGAAAATTGTATGAATTCTATACTGAAGGACAAGCAGAAAAAGCAGTGTGATTGTATTTCGCAAAAGAAAAGTGAGTAGAGAAAACCATGTGACTGTAAAATGTTGCATTTCTATTTCAAGCATAGAAAGGTGTATTGAATGTTGAAGGGCAAGTAGAGGAGGATTTGTGAATGTGTTACATATAACAAAAGCAAGTGGAGAAAACTATGCGAATGTAATATGTTGCATAGTAAAATGAATAGCATAAAAACCTTCTCCATGATAAAATGTTTAGATGTGCTAATTTTCATTGTGACTGGTCAACTTCATACATATCAGCATCCATAACATACATAAAGATTGCATGAATTGTACATTGAATAGCGAGTAGAGAAGAAGATGTGAATGTGTTATATAAAAGAAAAGTGTGTAGTTACATTGCATTTCTATTTCAATCCCAGAAAATTGTATGTTAAAGCATGAATAGAGAAAGAAATGTGATTGTTCAGTGACTGGTGGTCACATAGTGCAGGCGAGAGAGTTGGCTAACCTGGCTAATAGTTGCTACGAAGATATTGAAGAAACGGACAGATTGATAGTGTAGCAGGCTGTAAAATGCTATATAGTGAATAAGCAGTCATTTGAACTTGTAATAGAACTATTCGTTGTGACTGCAATGAAGAGAACAAAGCTAATTGTGTTTATAAAATAAATGTGTATGTAAGTGAGAAGTAAAACGTGATTGTAAACAACCTGTGTTAAATGGTGTCTTGCTGGCAATAATTAACCATTGCATTACAGTCCATTTTAAGTGTACATATCTTAGGTGTACATATCCTATAACATAACGGTAAAATTTGGTCCTCCGGGCCGGATTTAGCTATAGATTGCCAGCAAAATGCATAATGACTGAAATATCGATACACATTTGTAATGCACACAACGGTAACCATGCGGTCCGGGTTCAATCCCAGGCAACCGCATGTGGGATTCGTGGTGGACGAAGCGGCGCTGGGGCGGGTTTCCTCCAGGTTCTCTGGTTTCCCCCGCCATCTCATTCCACCAGTGCTCCATCTTCATTCCATGTATCATCGGTGTCACCGCCTGCAGTGCCGTAGTAGTAAAAGCAGGCGTTAAACACTAAAAAAAAGGTAACCATCTTGTCTTCTCCATGCTGGCATCACGAGGGAAACCGAAGCAGCCCGAGTAATTAGGAATGCAGTTTCAGCCCCAGGCAGCGGTATAACAGTGATTCTACAAACAGGTTAGCCATTAACTAGTTACTAGCTATTAACCTACCTTGACTGGCTTCCTATATTATTGTAATATTGACACATTGCCTTACATCCATTCTAATTAGTCCCATGCCATTCTTTTGCTCATTTTCCATTGCTGTCCTTGAGTAGGTAATACTTATTATTACACGACGTTGGTGGTACAAACTGCATCATATCCATTGCAGTGCAACTGACAATATGGAAGAGTAGAATAAGAAGCAATTAGTTACAAAACGAGCCGTGGCGAAAGCAAGTCTTACTCGCCTTGCCAAATTTGTTGATGAATTCCAAGATGGCTCAGATATTTATTCAATAAATGTAAGAGTAAAAGAATTGCCTAAAATTAGGGATAAATTTAAAGATGCACAATCTCAACTAGAATTGTTTGAAGATCTCGAGAGTCATTCTGCTGACATAATCACTTTATTTTAGCCTAGAAGCAACAGTAGCTAAACTATTAGCACAAGTAGCACAACGTTCAGATGGAAATGTTGGCAACAATTCTGTTAGCCCTCCCTTGTCATATAAATGGAGAACTATGAAAGCAACTCTTAAAATACCTTCATTTAATGGTGATATAACCAACTTTAAGCATTTTATTGATACCTTCGAGAGCCTAGTTGTTAACAATGAAAACTTAGATGATATTCAGAGGTTTCACTACCTTCTCTCTTCACTAACAGGAGAAGCACAACATTTAATAGCTAATATTCCTGTCACAAGTTGCAATTTCAAGGTTGCATTGGAAACTATTAGCAATTGTTATGACAATTTACGACTTATTGCTTCTGCTCATCTTGCACGTTTGTTGAGTTTATCCACTGCTAACAAATCATCTGCAAAGGAACTTAGGACATTAATAAATCAAACCATGAGTAATTTAAATGCAATCAAGGCATTAAACAGAAATTCCATTGGAAGGATTGACAGTATCTCAACTAGTGTTAGATAAGTTAGATATAAGCTATAAAGAAAGAATTTGAAGACACATTACATTCAAATAACTTTCCTGCATTTATAGATCTTATTACATTCCTAGAAAGAAAATGCAAATCACTAGAAATAGTCAATGCAAAATGGAATACAACTTGCTCAAGCAATTCAAATGCTAACACACAGAAAGTTGTAAATCACAAACACAAATCCAGTTCTCAACCAGCTTATCCTGTTACAGCCTTAAATTGTGCATATTGTAATTCTTCACGTGCCTTATCAAAATGTAAGGCATTTGGTCAGGCTCCTGTATTAGAACGCAGAGCTTTTGTCAAGCTCTGTGTTTTAACTGCTTACTATCTAATCATATAGTCAGAAATTGTAAATCAACGAATTGTCACACCTGTGGTAAAAGGCACCACACTTCAGCACATCTTGATGCTTCCAAACAGCAATACAGTTCCAGCAACAATGAAGGTTATTCAACTCATGATCCCTTGCATACAGATAATGGTGTAAATAGCTACTGTGCATTGAAATTTGAACCTCGTAAACACATTTTGTTGTCTACGGCATTGATTAAGGTTAAAAATGAAAAGGGTATTTGGCAGACATGTGAGTCATTCCACGTCAAATCGAACAAAATATGGCAAAAAATGACCTTGATCTCTCAGATTTTCTTGAAATTTTTTTTTTTGGTGTTTTGGAACAAAATATATTTGACCCGTGTTTCTTCGTTTTATATAAAAAAATTTATTTTGGCAGATATTAATTTTTGAAATGTCCCAAAAATCGCGCGCTCCTCACTCTTCGATCAATCATTCCTCCGATTGTAATGAAGCAAATTACTTGAACTTTGGCTCAAATTAAAGATAAATTGCAGAATTTCTTGAGTTATTTATTAGAAAATTTTTTATTAATTATTATTAGTATTATATTTTATACAATTAAAGTTTTAAAGTTAGATAATAACATAAATTCGACCATTTAAAAATCTGGAAAAAAAACTAAAAATACAATGAAGTTTATTCAATATTCTCAGAAAAAATCAGAATGGAGTCTCTAATAGTTCAGTTGTAATTAACTTACTTGCAAATCAGTGCAGCGGTGACGGCTACCGTAACCTCACACAATTGCCACCTTCCATTATGACAACTGTCAACTGCTTGAGGTTCCATGAACTTTACAACAGTACAGTAAGGAGAACACTGCTAGCTGACACTATTATATGTACACTATTAGTATCTTCAAAATGTTTTTAAAATATACATTTTAAACTGTTGGCGAATCCATAGCTTTTGTCTGTTTCATCAGCTCATATTATATAATTGTGCAAATGAAACCATGCACATGGGGAGGGAGGGAGAAGGTAGTGATGTCTGCATGATCTGAGACAGTCTTCCTAATTCAAAGGTGCTTTTTAGTGCAGTTGAAGACATAGATCTTTGCGACAAAGAGTTAATATAGTGAATTTGTGAGACATTGATCATAGCGTAAATCAATTATGCCACCTGTACGTTCTAAATTAGGGACCAAAACATTACATAGTCACAGTAGAGAAATTATTTCAAATGTATGGACGTACATGAAGGAAAAAGCCAAAAGCAAAGAACTTATTCAAGATGCTCTCGGGCTTCGAGCCAGGTGTAGTGATGAAAAGACATCGACGTTTCGGGAGTGTACATCTCTCCCATCTTCAGGATGAATGACTAGCAAGAGTGAAGGGACCAGTACTGTCAGCCAGTACGTACCGAGCAGAAAACACCCAGTCTAGTGTGGAGGTGGTTCACCGCTCCGTTGGAATCTGTGTTTTCTGAGTCGGTCGATTTCCAATTTTAAGGCTGGTTTCCAAGATAGACTAAGCAAAGAACTGCTTGCATCAGAAGATTTTTTCAAAAAAATTCAAAAGTTCAAAAGCACATATCAGAAAGAAGGTACATTGTGGAGACATTTTTCTGTATGGACTGTACTGCCTTAGTAAGAAGTTATCTGAGTAGCATAGCTGACGCGGCAATTCGCATGCTGTCTACAGTCACCTGACTTGTTACTCGTCCGTGTGCGCTTGCAGACCTCCAGAAAAAAAATTGTAGCAAATGCACTAATGCAAGCTCCATAGTTTTCAACATCTTATTTTATAGATAAAATGTCAGGGAATATGTGTGTATTTTTTTAGATTTTTAACACATTGATTTAAATTCTATTTTAGGTTTTACAAAATATACCATCAAAAAAACAGTCCAAAATTTATGTGTAATAATGATTGATCGAAAGTTGTTAAAAGTGTTGTATTTAACCTTTCCATTGCGCCAAACCCCAACTCTCAACTATACATGGCCTTAGAGTAACAAGTGATTTTATATTACGGTGTGTGCAGAAATTGCTTAGTTTCTAATAGCCATAACTAAGCAAGTAATTTAAAAATACGGAAATAAAAAAATACAAGTCTCCTTATTTGACGCCTATTATTCATAAAAAAATTTTGAACCTCCTACGAAAATGTCGTGTTTTATGGGTGTTCGATTTGAAGTGGATTGACCCATGTGCAGGCTAGCTTTGCTAGATACTGGTTCTCAGTCAAGTTTCATATCAGAGGCCTGCACTCAGAGATTAAGACTTAGACGACATCATGATTCTAAACCTGTTCAAGGAATTGGCAATACAGTTTCAGAAACCAAACATGGAATTTGTATTAAAATTGGATCACTTGTAACTGACTTTGTTATGTCAGTAGATTGTTTAGTATTACCATAGCGAATAGAAGAGAAAGTGTGAGCTCTCCCGCTAGTTCACTGCATGATCCGTGGTCCCGTGGCAACTGACCGAAACTGTGGCGTGGTGATCGCAGTCGCCTTAAAATGCGGCCGAACTGCCTAGTATGTGATTCGGAAGTACAGACAATTTTATACGTATGCGTTGTGTGTTGTGAGTAATTAGGTACATAACTTGTGAAATTGCTTCTAATTTTGTGCATAAATGTGTGTGTTCTTCAAAACGTAAGTTTCAAGCAACATCAATAATTGATTAAAAATGCCAACTTGTTTTGTACCAGGGTGTCGTTCAGGATACACAAACTGCTCAGAAGCTAGACTTTTTTTACTCCTCCTAAAGATAAAAATCTGTTTTACAAATGGGAAAAGTCTATTCCTAGGAAAGACACTAAATTATCTGTTAAATCTAGTATTTGTGACAAACATTTTCCAGAGGACTTTTTAGTGAAAGTTGATTCATTCGTTGTGCATGGAAAACTAGTTGAAATCCCTAGAATTAAATGGCGGTTAAAGCCAGGGGCAATTCCCTGTATATTTCCTAATTTACCCAGGTACTTAACTACAGTGCATAAATCCCGAAAATCTCCACAAAACATAAGACAAAAAATTACTGAAAAAGCAATATTCAACAATCAGTAAATTACCAGATGCAGGATCCAGTCAACCAGTTCTTATTTCAAACGCGCCGTCCTTCAACAATGAGGAATTCACAGAAAACAGTTCTAATTCCTCCAAGGTCACAAACACAAGTGTCAATAATGAAATTGCTACACTGAAGAAAAGAATTAGAAACCTCAATAGAAATTTAGTTAGAACTAAAATCCTGCTATCTAAAGAGAGGGCTAAATTAAAAATAGTAGAAGAGAAATTCGCTACTAATTGTTGCGAACATAAACGCAATTTAAATTATTTAAGCAAAAAACAAAAGCTGGTTCTAGATACAATGCTTAAAAAATACATAATTTGCATTATGGTTTAATTTTTCAGTGTAAAATCATGTAAGCAGATATTTCCCACTGTTCTTCATTAATTATAATACCCATTATTGTAAAATACCATCCTATATTATGTGTCAAGGAAAGACGATGTTTCAAAACAGTATTTCCAATATTCCTGCTTACGATTTTAGGTATTTAAAATGCTAACTGATAATATGAAACCCATTTTCACCATGCATTCGTGAACTAAAGTAAAGCGACCGCGACACCAGTGCCATCTTGCGAGCGAACCATAGTAACTCCCGAAGAGCTCACACTATTTCTTCTATCCGCTATGGTATTACCTAAGGTGACAGAAAATCTGTCTGGAGAGAAAATTGACTGCAGTAATTGGAAATTACCTAGGAATATTTCATTTGCTGATCCTAAATTTCATGAGCCTGGAAAGATAGATATTTTGTTAGGAGCAGAAATCTGTTCATACATTCAGTGCCAAGGTAAATTACATTGTGATAATAACCATTCTATTCTAATGAAAACAGAGTTTGGTTGGGTACTTGCAGGAAAACATTCAGAATATGGGAGATCCTGTAATGTTCCATGGCAGCCGGTAGTGTCATGTTTGGCTAAGACTGAAGTCAGTATACAGCACCAGCTGCAGAAATTCTTAGAGATTGAGGAGTTGAATCACACTCCAAAAACAATGGATGATAAAGCATGCAAGGCTCATTTCGCTCAGAATACAAGAGATTAGTTAGGAAGATTTGTGGCTCGATTTCCATTTAAAGAACATCCTAAAAAGTTAGATGAGTCTAAGATGATGGCCACAACAAGATTACATCAATTAGAAAGAAAACTAATCAAGAACCAAACATTGAAGGAAGATTATGTGCGCCTTTTACAAGAATATGAAGCATTGGGTCACATGCAAGTGGCAAGACCCAGTACAACACATTATATGCCTCATCATGCAGTATTTAGGACAGACAGCTCAACTATGAAAACTAGAGTAGTTTTTTATTGTTCTGTAGCTTCCAGGAATGGAATTTCATTGAATGATTTATTGTATGTTAGTCCTACTATTCAACAGGACATTTGTTCTATCATCCTAACATTTAGGACACATGAAGTAGCATTTACTGCTGATGTTGCAAAAATGTATAGACAAATTTGGTTACATCCAGATGATCAAGTATATCAAAGAATACTGTTGAGAAGCGGCCCTGCAGCTTCAATACAAGAGTATCAGCTGAAGACTGTAACGTATGGTATGGCTTGTTCTCCATTTCTAGCTATTCGTTACCTGCAGCAATTGGCTCATGATGAAGCACATAAGGTTCCAAAGGCTGCAGCAATTGCATTGAATGACTTGTGTTGATTGCATTTCAGGATGTGCAACCTTACATGAGGCACAAAAACTTCAGAAGGAATTGGTAGCCATGTTATCCAAAGGTGGATTTTTGTTGTGTAAGTGGTCCAGCAATTATTCTGAGTTTTTAACTAACATCACACCAGACCAAAGAGAAACTAGTTTACCATTACAGCTTGATAAAAATGGAGTGAAAACACTTGGACTACTATGGCACTCTACCAAGGACAAGTTTCAAATTGTAAATTATCACTTCCACATTTAGAATTATATGGTGCATTGCTTCTTGCTTGTCTACTGGAAAGGGTCAAAAGAGCACTGAAGTTATCATTTAAACACATATTTGTGGACAGATTCTACTGTGGTATTGTTATGCTTGTCAGCACCTTCAACAAAATGGAAAACTTTTGTAGCTAATAGAGTCTCTGAGATTCAAGATATTTCTGAATATGCAGTATGGAGACATGTTCCTTCACAACACAACCCAGCAGATTTAACATCATGGGGTGTGTTTCCCGGGAATCTTATAAATGACAAATTATGGTGGGAAGGACCAACTTGGTTGCATGAGAACCGAAGGTGTGGCCTGTACTCAGTACCATTTCAAACCCTCAGGAAGCTCCAGAATTAAGAAAAACAACTTATCATGTTGCAACTATTAGTGACGATTCTCCAGCCTATCCAGATTGCAATACACTGTAGCATATGTATACAGATTTTGTAACAATTGTGTTAAACCAAAGGCAGAAAGAATAACTAGATCTCTCACACTTACAGAGATTTAAGATTCATTGAATAAATGCATTCAAATTGCACAACAATCAGTATTTAGCATAGAAATCCAGCAACCAGCAATGAAACAGGCAGTTAATACTAACAGTCGCCTGAGATCTTTAAATCCTTTTCTACACAGTAGAGGATTACTTTGAGTTGGTGCACAGTTAGAACACTCTAATCTAGCGTATGATCAAAAGCATCCTGTAATTCTGCCATGTCATCATTTAACAAATCTGATTATACAGCATGGACACAAAAGATTGTTGCATTTAGGTTGTCAACTTTTATTGGCCTCTCTTACGGAAAGATATTGAATATTAAATGGCAGAAACACTGTTAGACATTTGATTCATAATTGCATAATATGTTATAAGCTAAAGGTAGAAACAGCAAAACAGTTAATGGGACAACTACCACATGCACCACGAGTGGAAGCAGTTAAACCATTCTTGAATTGTGGCATTGACTATGCAGGGCTGTTTTACATGAAGTCTAGCACTAGCAAAACAACGACAAAGGTAAAGTGTTATGTATCTTTATTTGTTTTACTACTAGAGCAGTGGACTTAGAAGTTGTGAATAACTTATCAACAGAAGTATTTATTGCAACAATGAAGAGATTTGTATCTCGACATGGCATATGCCAGAACATTTATTGTGACAATGGCACAAATTTTGAAGGTGCAAGAAGGGAGTTGAAGGAATTACAAGAGCTCCTTAACTGTGAGGAGACTAAGGAAGAAATACAAAAGTTTGCAAATTATGAAGGTATAACCTGGCACTTCACACCACCCAGGGCGCCACATTTTGGCGGCCTGTGGGAAGCAGGTGTCAAATCTTTTAAACACCACCTTAGACATGTTATGGGTGCATTAGGTCTTACTTATGAAGAATTCCATACCCTAACTTGTCAGATAGAAGCTTGTCTGAATTCCAGATCCTTAATTCCTCTCTCATCTGATCCTAATGATCTCAAAGTTCTGACTCCTGGTCATTTCTTAATTGGCATAACTTTAACCAGTTTAGCCCAGCCAGATGTTGGTAGTGCTAAACTTAGTTTACTAACTAGGTGGGAGAAATTACAGCAACAACTCCAGGAATTCTGGTCCAGACAGTCACAAGAATATTTGCATCATCTTCAGCAGCGATCTAAGTGGAACAGTCCACATGCTAATGTCAAGCAGGGTGCAGTCGTCATGGTGAAAGAAGGAAACCTTCCTCCACTCTGCTGGAAGCTGGCAGTGGTTGAGGGAGTGCATCCAGGAGCAGATGGGTTAGTGTGAGTTGCAACAATTCGCACAGCAACTGGAGTATTTAAGAGACCTATTGTTAAAGTGTGTCCTCTTCCTCAAGAGACAGACTAGTTTAATGCATGCACTGATGTAATTGCTTTATCATTAATTCATCATATTTTTTGTTCATTCAATTGTATTTGTGAAGAAATAAGAAATTTCTTTGTGGCCGGTAAGTTCAGTGACTGGTAGTCACATTGTGCGGGCGAAAGAGTTGGCTAACCTAGCTAACAGTTGCTAAGAAGAAATCGAAGAAATGGACAGATTGGTAGTGTAGCAGGCTGTAAAATGCTATATAGTGAAGAATCAGTCATTTGAACTTGTAATGGAACTATTCGTTCTGACTACAATGAAGAAAACAAAGCTAATTGTGTTTATAAAATAAATGTGAGTGTAAACAACCTGTGTTAAATGGGGTCTTGCTGGCAATAATTAACATCTGCATTACAGTCCGTGTTAGGTGTACATATCCTATACCATGACGGTAACAGTGATTGTATTTCGTAAAAGAAAAGTGAATAAAGAAAACTGTGTGAATGTAATATGTTGCATTTCTATTACAATCATAAAAGATTGTATGAATTGTATGCTGAAGTGTGAGTACACAGAGAAGGATATGTGAATGTGTCACGTAACAGCAAAAAGAGTAGAAAAAAACATGTGAATGTTATGTTGTATACTAAAATGAATAGTATAAAAATCTTCTCTATGAAAAAATACATATACATGCCAAATTTTGCAGTGATTGATCAAGTGGTTTCGACGATTAGTGATTATATAAGTACATACACACAACCATTTCTCTTGATATGAATAGGAAAGAGGAAAATGTGGTTTTTACTTTTCTTGTGCAATTTTTCCAATTTTTCTCTTCATAAGAACCTTCCTTGGACATCAGCAAATATTTTTAAAAAATCTGATGTGTTGCACTCACATGACTTTCTCTACTCTTGTGCTAACCATTCTTACAAACTCTTATTCCTATATCTTCTTTGTATTAGTTAAGATAAACAAACATTTGTGCAAATTATCTTATTACTTATTTCCTTGTATGTGCAAGGGGAATATTAGAATACAGTAGGCTTTGTGTGGTAGTCAAATCTTTTAAACCTTTGAGATTCTGTTCTCTTTGCACACTTAACATACAAAAAAATGAACAACGAAGTTCCATTTGTACAAATTATTTTATTGCTTATTTCCTTGTAGGTGCAAGGGGAATAATAGAATACAGTAGGCTTTGTGTGGTGGTCAAATCTTTTAAACCTTTGAGATTCCATTCTCTTTGCACACTTAACATATAAAAAAATGAACAACGATGTTCCATTTCATGAAAGTTTTAAGTTTTCCGAAACTCACACACATAACAAGGAATATCTCTGAAATGGTACACCCTACAAGAAAAATTATTCAGACATAAATTGTATATTTTAGCAAGATCTACATTTTTTGTATAGTATGATTTGGTCTATCTCTAATGGTTTATCAGTTATGCAAAAATTGTCCAGAGTAAATACGATATACAGGGGATATAGCCAGAAAAGTCAAAATGCACATTTCATTTGTCATAAAATTATCTCAAACATATGGCATTTTCAATAAAATCAAACTTTTCGAAAAATTTTCCATATAAAGGGTAGTTTAGGGTGGGGATATTTTCTTCAAAGTCTTCATATCGCATCCTTGAAAGAAATTAAAGTTAAATACCAACTTTACATTTTTGAATTATGCTGTACACACACACATGCATGCACGCATGCACACACACACACACACACACACACACACACACACACACACACACACACACACACACACACACCTTTTTCTAAAAATGCTTTTTTGGATTCGGGGGGTCTGAAAACATATATTTCTGGCAAAATCTCAACATCGCATTTTTGGGTGGAATATAATACTTCCCCTACTTACCAGTAGAGAAAGTAAAAAATTAGCCACATTGGTCCAGCCATTCAAGTTTTGCGCTTAGCAAGACATTTAGCCATTCACTTTTATTATATAGATATGAATCCTTACAGAATGATTCATAAAATGATAATGGCAGTAAACAACCTAATTTTCTTTCAGGCAGAAGAAAGAGGAACTCTCCAAGTTTTGTTGTTTACACCTTACAAACACTCAGTGTATCCATCCTTGCTTATATGTATGGCAAATATCGATGCGGTAATCCATCTACACCCACATACGCACCAGCTCTCAAGGTTGACGTTAGCCAAGTTAGCTTTAATCCGGCGGTGAAGTTCTTGAAGATTAGCATATAGCGGATACACATAGACAGTGTGTTTCACAAGTTCCCACAGGAAAAGTTAGAGCATATTTAGGGTGGGGAGTTGCAGCAAACTAGGCAATTACCCAGGGCAGCACAATTTCTGGAAAAGTTTACAAAGAAGCATGGACTACAAACATCAAGTTTCTAAAATTTAAATCTCCTATCTTCCTTTCATAGAAGTTTGAAAACAGTGTTATAATTAATTTAATTTAAAAGATTAGTTAATTAATAACACTGAACAACACTTACAAATATATAATCTATATATAATCTACACAGAAACTTGCTTCACACAACAATCATTCAACCAAAATAATAGTCCTCTGTCCCAAAATAATAGTCGTATTCCTTTAACAAGTTTCTATAATTTAGAAACCAAACATAATAGGCATTTAAGCACAGAGTATTGATGTTTGGTCTGTCACAGAGCATATGGCAATGGTTTGGCATTCCTAGCAATATACAAGACCCTTGTAGGTTGTAGTATGAACTGGAGCATTCAGTTCAAAACCAGCTATTGGAGAATTAGTAGTTTTTAACCGAGTGACGCATTAAAACTTCTGAACATACAGGACAAAAGTATAAATTTCACAGTGGAAGTAGAAAAAGATAATAAATTACCATTTTTAGATCTAAAACTAATCAAAAACAAGGATAGAATAAATTTCAGTATTCACAGAAAACCAATGCAGACAGACAACTACAGAAAAGCTAATAGTTACAATCCAAGAAGCCACAAACAAGCAATTTTCAATAGTTTAACACATAGATTGGTGAACATCCCTCTTTCAGCAGAAGAATATAAAACAGAATTTACAAAATAATTGAAATAGCACAAAAAAACGGCTTCCCCAAAGAATTAGTAGATAAAAAGGTAAAACGAGCAGAAAAGAAAAAATTATTAAAAGAAACTACAACTCTCACAGCAGCAAAACAAAAATGATATTCAAAAGATTCACATATCGTCCATGGGCCTTTGATAATTTTAAAAAAGTGTTCAAGAAATACAACATTCAGCTAGCACCAGTAAACCATTACTCCATAAAAAACCTACTACTTTCAAACATCAAAGATGCTATTCCACCTAACAAAAAATCTGGCATATACCAAATTGAATGCAGTGATTGTAATGAAATATACATAGGAAAACCCAAAAGAAATTTAGAAATTAGATCTAAGGAACACGTTAGAAACATTAAGAGTAAACAATTAGAAAAATCAGCGGTTGCATTTCACTTTTGGACAAAAAAATCATGACAGAGCTAGAACCGAAATTTCTCAAACACATAACCGGAAAACAAGAACTGTCCACATGGGAACAAATCTTTATTTTAAAAAATAGAAACCGAGTATTTAATTTCGACATGCATCAGAGGGACATTTTCAGTAAGTTCATTGAACTGTTACGAGAAGAAACATCAGAAGAAGCATCACCATGAAACACCATGGAAACCCAGTTATTATCCGGTTGATAATGGAGGAAAGTTAACCTTCGAAACGTGTCCCAGAAAAATATTTTGTAAGTGTTGTTCAGTGTTATTAATTAACTAACCTTTTAAATTAAATTCAAATCTCCTGCCCATTGACTGCTACACATCGGCAATGCTGATTGGTTTCTATGCCATGCAGAGGTAATTGTAGATGGTGGGTCCTAGAAAAACACTGTAATGGTAAGCAGATTAGCACACAGGGGGAGGGGGAGTACTGATTTGTCACATTTACCCATTCAACAAACTATTCTTACAAAAGTTTTATCAGTTTTTTCTTCTATCTATTTCATGTTAATCAAGATCAACACTTGTAGAAATTTAAGAGGTAGAACTGGAACTTAAAAATTCAATGCCACAACTGGGATTTGAACCACAGACCTTCCGCTTGCCGGAACACCAACAGTAAGTTTGTTGGCATAAATAAATAATAATTACCATGTGAAGGTTATTTAATCCTGGGATACAAAGTACTTGCAATAGTAAGTCACCATTGGGGTAATTGTCTCTGATGTGAGACTGCCTTTGTGGTTTACCAGGAGAAATACGAACTGGCTTGAGAATTTAATGCCATTCTGGCAGTTTGTCACAATAGCTCAGTGGTTAGAGCGTCCGCCCGGCAAGCGGAAGGTCTGTGGTTCAAATCCCAGTTGTGGCATTGAATTTTTAAGTTCCAGTTCTACCTCTTAAACTTTGCCCACACACGGCTTGTGTGTTTAAAAACACCAACAGTAAGTTTGTTGGCATAAATAAATAATAATTACTTGTAGAAATGTTTTTATTACATATTTCCCTGTAGGCACAATGGGAATAGAAGAATGCAATAGGCTTTAGCTGTAGTCAAATCTTTTAAGAGCTGGTTGCTAAGTCACGGCCTTTGAATTTCATTGTCTCTGCATGACCAGGAAGAAAAAGAAGTACAAAAGGTATAATGGGAAAATTCAAACCAATAACAAAGAATATCTCAGAAATGGTTGACTACAAAAAAATTTATTTGATATAATTGTGCTTTAATAAGATCTACATTTTCTATGCCATACGATTTCACCTCTCTAATGATTTACCACTTATGCAAAAGTCACCAAGAATTAGAACTTCAGACATTATATCCAAAAAATTCAAAATACGCATTTCACTTGTGGAAGTATCTTGAATATACGCCATTTTAATCAACATCGTTAGAGCCATTTCTGAGAAAATTAAAATAATAAAAACATTTCCTATGTAAAGAATAGTTTGGGGTAGGGGATTTTCTTAAACATGTTTGCGTCGTATCTTTGGAAGGTACTGAACTTAAACACTAAGTTGTGTATCTATGGAGTATTTTGATTTTGAGTTATGCTGTGCATGCACAGGCAAGCGCATGCCAAATGAGAA
The DNA here is from genome assembly GCA_030765045.1 of Tenodera sinensis. Classification (NCBI taxonomy): domain Eukaryota; kingdom Metazoa; phylum Arthropoda; class Insecta; order Mantodea; family Mantidae; genus Tenodera; species Tenodera sinensis. The sequence goes on from JAUKNM010000039.1 coordinate 84,913, forward strand.
ATATCTCAGTTCAATCACCACTGACAATGGTAATGAGACAGGGCCAATTCAGGAGAATACAGTGGGCATCGCAGTGATCTCCATTTCAGCGATGGAAGCTATGGTTTTCCAACTTGTATGGGGATGAGCATTGTCATGTTGCAAGAGCCCATTTTCTTGGCCGTTTCTTATAAACTGCATAGTACATCCATTTAAGAGTCTCTAAATATGCTATGCTGTTTACGGTTGTCCCTAGTTCCAGCCAGTGAATGAAGAGGATTCCATACTTGTTCCAAAGACTGTGGCCATTTACCATTTCTCATGGTAAACCACAAAGGCAGTCTCACATCAGAGACAAATTACCCCAATGGTGACTTACTATTGTAAGTTCTTTATATCCCAGGATTAAATAACCTTCAGATGAGAAATACGAACTGGTTTGAGAATTTAATGCCATTCTGGCAGTTTGTCACAATATCTCAGTGGTAGAGCAGCCGCCTGGTAAGCGGAAGGTCTGTGGTTCAAATCCCAGTTTTGGCATTGAATTTTTAAGTTCCAGTTCTAACTCTCAAATGAGTACTAACTTTGTCAAACAAACAATTATTTAATAAATTGAACCTTTTGTAATACATATGAATATTTGTAAAATAATGAAGTGTTAAAAGAGAAAATGTTTTTAATACTTAAATGATCTTAAATCTGGATTGTGTGCAGCCAGTATTTTATGAAAAGAGTGTGTAATACTAATATTAATGAGCAATTCCGCGAATATGTCATACAGAGTGTTAAAATTTTAAAAACCAATGTTTAGCGGCACCGTGGCCGAGCGGTTAGCGTGCTCACCTACCACCTAGGTGGCCCGGGTTCGATCCCAGGGACCCGCATGTGGTATTCGTGGTGGACGAAGCGGCGTCAGGGCGGGTTTTCTCTGGGTACTCCGGTTTCCCCCGCCATCTCATTCCACCAGTGCTCCATCTTCATTCCATGTATCATCAGTGTCACCGCCTGCGGTGCCATAGTAGTAAAAGCGGGCGTTAAACACTACGAACGAAATCAATGTTTCACTTTTTTTACTGAGGAAAGATGATGCTAGATACTCCAAAGTATCTTATGAAGTGAAAAATAAATGTTTTTGACGTGAATATGGGTTCAAATTTCAGTTCTTGCCCACTATTTCCAAAACACTAAAAATAAGCGTGAATAACAGTGATTTTCATATCAATATTTCAGGAGCTATGTACAACTGTTTTAATTTTTTTTCGATGTACATCACACAATGACTCTTCATCTTCAAAACGTATATGGCTAATAATTTTCGACATTTATAAATAATCCTTAGAGCCTGTTTAATTATTACTGTGTGTCGATGTCAGTCACCGTAAATAAGGATTCTGCAGGGAAAAGTAATTGACTGAAAAAAATATCCTTTTTGATTCTGGGTCATTACAATATAACAAATAAAAAAGTATCAGAAAGTTTTCCTCTAAAGTCATTCGTTTTCCCACAAAACACGTGACTAACGGACAATTAGTGCTGGCGCCCTGTGGTCGTCATACGCGTACAGTGCTTATGAGACTTCGGTCAGGATAGACGTATCAGTCCGTTTCTGACTCCACGGCTAAAACACCAGCCCAAAGACAACGTGAATACAAACAACGTCTCAAGGAGCACGGCAGTTATGCACAATGGTAGGAAAAAATAAAAGTGACTATGAGGAAAGGAAGAGAAATACTGAAACAAACATAACAAGGAAGAGAACACCTCAAAGCTGAATATAGGAGATATAAGCAAGGACAGCAGGCAAGACAGAAGATACGAGACCAAGAAGGGATTGATAAGGATACTCCATCAACATCAGCGGGTTTCAAAAGTAGACTGTATTTTGAAAAGTGCAGAAAATGTGTTGAGGAAGCATTGCCGCTATCTCCACGCAAAAGAAAAATGATTCGTAAGTTAGCAGTTGAAGAGGGATGCATGTTGTAAAACCAAAGCATTCTATCCCGGTACCAGGAAAACAACTATCAGAGGAACTTAAAAGTGCAATCATTAAGTTCTGTCAGGATGATTGAATATCTTATCAAGCTCCTGGAAGAGATGACTATTGAAATCCATGTTCAAGGAGAAACAAAAGAAGTTCGCATTAGGTATCTAGTGGTAACATTAAAAGAAGTACATGCACTCTTTCGAGAAGACCGAGAAGAAATGTCCACAGGGTTGACAAAATTTGCTGAATTACGCCCTGCTCACATGCGTCTTCAAAGTCAGATCCCACATAATGTGTGCACAAACATTTGAAGTTGGAACTGCAGTTGACAAAAATGTCAGTTAGTCACGAAAAGTTTAGCGCTCATTATTAAATAATTGTTTCACTTTTTTAAGGTTTTTATCTTTCCTATCACAACCGCCAATGTATTCTCTGTCATTGTATGTCGTTAAAATAACATTTTTACACCTATATTGGCCATTAGACAGACATTTTAAGAAGAAAATGTAGTGTAAATGTCAGTCACACGCGGAATTGCTCTAATATGTATTTTGTAATCAATATGATGTAAATTGATAATTTTTGTTGTTATTAAATAATAATGATATAATAAAATATTAATTGTTATTGTTGTGGTTGTTGTTGTTGGTCATCTTCATCATTATCACTATCCCTAAAACTATCACTATCATTATCATTATATTATGATTATCATTGTCATTATCATAATCATCATCATCATCATCATCATTAAAGGCAACACCACCTCAGTTTAAGAGGTAGAACTGGAACTTAAAAATTCAATGCCACAACTGGGATTTGAACCACAGACCTTCCGCTTGCCCACACACGGCTTGTGTGTTTAAAAACACCAACAGTAAGTTTGTTGGCATAAATAATAATTACCACCTCAGTTCCCTGCACTTTCTTCCTACATGTCAGCAAATTTATAATTTTTAATCCTCCATCATATTTCCCTTATTAGCTTTGTTGCTGAGAGTTTCATGAAGTTAAAGTAACAAGAAATAATAGGGCTCAGTGATTCTACATGTGTAAGGAGCATCAGTGTTGCCAACTAGTGTTAGTCAAAAGTCACTAAATCTTAAATTAAAAGTTGCTAGACAGTTGCTAAATCAAACTACTACCATTAATTAAAAAGTATTTTTACAATATTTGATATTTAAAAAAAAAAAAAAAAAAAAAAAAAAAAAAAAAATTAACCCCTCCGAAGGAGTGTCGCCTTGCCGTGGCGGAGGGGCTCAGTACCCGATCCAGACGGCCTACTAAGTGTGTCTTGTTGACCACTGGTAGGCAAGAGGTGAGGGGAAGCTAAGAACATTCCAACGGGTAGATGAGGCTCGTTAGTCTTGGTCGACGACTCATCTAGGAGAAGAGGACTCCGAAATCAAACTCCCCCAGGGGAACCTACCACGGTAGGTCCGGGTTTGGCGCACCCGGGGCCCCCAGCTGCGCACCATCATTTCACCCCCTCCATATACATTAACTGTGCCACGTGCATCGATTTATGTTGCTTTTATATCACCCTCTTCCTCTTCTAGGTTTATTCCGATTATTAGTTAGTAAGGCTTTAGTTTTATAACTCCTGTCTCACCAGCAGGGATCTTTCCTATCTCCGTGGTCCTGTCCCACGGTTTTCAGCGCGGCCCCCGACTTGTGTGCTCTTCGGAGGTCTCAGGCGCGAAGGTTGTGCGGACCCTTCACACTGCCCCCATGTGTAGCCTTAGGTGCGGAGCCCGTCCACACGTCATGTACACCCACGTAGCTCCTTGAGGGCACGGCCGGTGTTAATCTCCCGACGGCCGCGTGCCGTCGGGTTAGTATCACCGGCCGGACGTGTTACCGCTGACGGAGCCCCGGTGTAATCAACCCGAAGTCCCCTGAATCCACGCTGACTCCGTTGAGGCAGCGTGTGCTAAAGCGGGGAGCCACAGGCGGTTATTCCTGTGGTGGGGGCATAAAACCGGGCTGTCACGTGGTGAACGGTTTACCCATGCGGACAAGCAGTGGAGATCGGAGGGTGGCTCCTCTGAAGTACGCCTTGAGGTCAGTCATGGAGGGGTCTCCATGGCGGCACAGACCGTGGAGATTTTGGTGTCTTTCTTTTCTTTGACCCCCGGATGGCAGGCTGACGCCGACGGTTCCGGATGGGGGTCCAATTTCAATATGCATCCGCGCAAAACCCCTTTCACTGACCCATTTCTTGTTGTGACCTTGGCATGTGACGGGAAAACGATTAAGGACCTGAACCCTTTTTACATTAAGCGCGAAGTGGACAGAATATGTGGACCCGTAAAGAATGCGAGCAGACTACGCGACGGTACGCTACTGTTAGAGACCAATAATGCAGAACAAAGCCAGAAAATTCTAAAGGCGAGTTTGTTGGGGTCCTACCCTATTCGGGTAGCCCCCCACAAAACTCTCAACACCTGCAGGGGAGTCGTCACCACTTCTAGTCTCGACAATCTCAGTAATGAGGAGATAGTCAGCTGCCTGTCTGATCAGCGAGTCTGTCAGGCGTATCGGCTTACGCGCAAGCAGGATGGCAAAGACGTACCATTGCGGACAGTGTTCCTTACGTTCAAGGGCACTGTCTTGCCGGAATATATCTTTTGCGGCTACGAACGTGCCTCTGTCCGGCAGTATGTTCCGAACCCTATGCGCTGCTTCCAGTGTCAGAAGTTCGGACATACCAAAACATCATGTAACCATCCTGCTGTATGTGAGCGTTGTGGCCTACCGACACATGAGGGCACGGCGTGCACCCGTGACCCGAACTGTGTTAACTGTGGAGGGAGTCATCCATCGAGCTCCCGACAGTGTCCGAAGTTTCTGGACGAGAAGTGTATTCAGGAACTGCGTGTGAAAGAACACCTCACCTTTCCAGAAGCGCGTCGCCGCTTTGAGCAGCTCAAGCCCACGACCACCTTGGACTATGTCTCTGCTGCCCGACGCGCTGCTGTGAACACAGTCGCCATACAGCACGTTCCTGTTGCAGACGCTTGTACCCAGACCGAGCCACTGGCAAGTACCCCTCCACTGAATCGTGCCACACCTGCATCGGCGACAACATCCTCAGCCGTGCAGACCAAAGCTCCTAAGCCGTCCACAAGCCGTAGCCAGCCTGTTGAAAAACATCGTTCCAGGCCTATTGTTCGCGCCGGTAGTCGCTCTTCCTCTTTGAAGTCCCGCTCTCGCTCCGCGAGCCGTAGAGGATCTTCTTCCTCACATACATCTGAGGAATCTCCAGAGGACGGCGACTTTCACATCGTAGGTCCAAAGTCCGCCAAAGTAAGAAAGAAAAAGATGAAGACAAACCACTGATCTCTTTCTTACTATGGAAATAATCCAATGGAATGTTAATGGGTACCGGGCACGTGTTCCGGACATACAGCATCTACTTTCTCAACGCTGTCCATCAATCGTCTGTCTACAAGAAACCCATTTGCACCCTAACCACGCTCTCCGTCTTCGCGGTTTCTCGGCATATAGACATGACTCTGCAGCTGATGGGCGAGCATGTGGTGGTGTGGCTATTTTGGTGGCGCATAACATCCCTGCCGTCAGCATACCACTTAACACGCCGCTGCAAGCCGTAGCGATACGTGTACAGCTGCAGAATGTCTGTTTCTCTATTTGTAATGTCTATCTGCCACCCGTCAGTGTTGTACACGAAAATGATCTTCGGGCTCTCTTGGCGCAGATTCCGCCACCACTCCTTTTTCTCGGCGATCTGAATGCCAAGCACACTCACTGGGGCTCCGACACTGACGATGCTCGAGGGTGCCTTGTAGCAGACCTTTGCGATATGTCCGGCTTAGTCCTATTAAACACTGGCGTGCCTACTTTCTTATCATCTGCCTATGGTACACACTACGCTCTAGACGTTTCTTATAGCACTCCGTCACTGGTACCACTACTTGACTGGTCGGTAATTTCCGACTTGTATGGCAGTGATCATTACCCCATTAACATTCACCTATCCGGCCACCATTCCGTGCCAACACGTTTTCCTCACTGGATTATTTCCAAGGCTGACTGGGGGAAATTTCGTTCCCTCATTCACCTTCGGGACAATGATTTTGACACCATTGATGAAATGGTGGAATATTTTACCTGTTCTATCTTGCTCGCAGCGGATTCCAGCATTCCTCGAGGTTCCTCTACCCCACGACGTGCTCCTGTACCTTGGTGGACCGAGGAATGCCGTTTGGCTATTAAAGCACGCAAGCGTGCTCTACGTGTCTTCCACTTACATCCAACGGAGGCAAACTTTGTTTCTTTTAAACGCTGTCGCGCAAGGGCTCGTTTTGTACTTCGCAGTGCAAAGCGGAGCTCCTGGGAGTCTTATGTTTCTTCTCTTTCCAGTCGCAGTTCTGCACAACAGGTGTGGACTGCTGTGCGGCGTATGTACGGTAAGTGTCGCCGGACGATAATACCCGGTCTTGCCGTACAGGGCTCCACGTACACCAGTGAGCAGGATGTTGCCGACGCCCTTGCCGACTCTTTCGCTGCCGATAGCCAAACGCAAAGTTACAATACCGCCTTTTTACCCATCAAGGAATCTGCGGAGCGGATAGCCCTCAATTTTAACAGTGACTGTAGTGAACCATACAATGCTCTTTTTACGGAAGAGGAACTGGCCCATGCTCTGTCTATTGCAAAGGACTCATCTCCGGGTCCTGATGAGATCCACCGACAAATGCTGCTTCATCTCCCACCTGAGGCTCTCTCCTTCATGTTGGGCATGTACAACCGTATCTGGGTTCAGCAGGTTTTCCCATCTTCCTGGCGCGAGGGTATTGTCATCCCTGTCCCTCGGCCTGGGAAAGACCGGATACTTCCCTCCAGCTACCGCCCTATCTGCTTAACGAGTGTCGTTTGTAAGACCTTGGAGCGAATGATTAACACTCGTTTAGTGTGGTGGCTGGAAACGAATAACCTGCTGAGCAATGTTCAGTGCGGTTTTCGTCGCCATCGCTCCAGTGTCGACAACCTGACACGCATGGAGGCTTATGTTCAGAATGCCTTTCTCATGAAGCAGCACGTCGTGGGGGTCTTCTTCGACCTACAGAAGGCCTACGACACTACATGGCGCTATGGTATCCTCCGTAATCTGCACGACTACGGTTTACGCGGTCATCTAGCGACCTTCGTTTTTAACTTCTTAAAACTTCGCCGTTTTCGTGTACGCATTGGCCATACCCTCTCAGAAGAAAAGATCCAGGAGAATGGTGTACCCCAGGGTTCGATTCTCAGCGTAACGCTTTTCGCCGTGGCCATTAACGGGATTGCCAGAGCTATTCGTAGCGGAATCCCGATGTCACTGTATGTTGACGACTTCGCGATATATTACCGATCATATAATCTTGAGCACCTCGAGCGTCAACTGCAGCTGAACATAACCTCCATCGCTGACTGGGCCCTTCGCACCGGGTTTCAGTTCTCCGCTACGAAAACGCAATGTATCCACTTCCATCGACTCCGTGGTGTACACCCTCCACCTGATCTTTATTTGCATGGTACACATCTGCCGTTTGTTCCGCACGTTAAGTTTCTGGGCCTTCACCTCGACAGCAAGCTAAGTTGGGAGTTCCATATTCGTCAGCTTCGGGCTTCCTGCGATCGCTCACTTCGGGTACTCAGGGTTTTATCTGGGGCCTCTTGGGGTGGCGATCGCACTGTTATGTTGAGGCTTTATCGCTCGCTGGTGCGGTCCAAATTGGACTACGGCAGTTTTATCTATGGCGCGGCGTCCGCCACTAAACTCCGCCTTTTAGACACTGTCCACCATTCTGGTATCCGTCTAGCTACTGGAGCCTTCCGTACTAGTCGTGTTGAGTGTCTGTATGTTGATTCCGGGGAACCTCCACTGTCTATTCGGCGCTCGATTTTGTTAAGTTCCTACGTGGCCAGGTTGGCAGCTCACCCTGGTCACCCTTCCTTTAGATCTGTATTGCGCCCCGAACTCGCCCACCGTTATCTTCGGAATACGACTATATCCCGTCCAAGCGGCATTCGATTTCGCGAACTACTCGCCACTCATGAGCTCCGAATGCCTGCTGTAGAGCGTTTTTCCTTCTCCCGCTCTCCCCCTTGGCAACTTCATCGAGCCCAGTTTGACGTCGCGCTTTCAGGCTGCGCTAAGGTGGCCACCCCCCAGTCGGTGTTTCGTCAACTTTTCACCGAACTACTGGGACGTTACCGGACTTACACTCCGGTATTCACCGATGGTTCCCAGTTGGGTGGTGCTACGGGATGTAGTTTTGTCTATAACGGTGAGCCACATCAATACCGCCTCCCGGACTACAGTTCTGTTTATACGGCCGAACTGCGTGCTATATTTTACTGCTTACTTTTTATTTCCAACTTAGTCCCTGGAGGTTTTATAATTTGCTCCGACTCTCTGAGTGCAGTGGAGACCCTGCAGCAGTTCCTCGGTACGTCTACACTCGTTTTTAAAATTCAGACACTCATATCTCAATTGGTCTCACGCGGATACCAGTTAGTGTTTACATGGATCCCAGGCCATACGGGCATTCCGGGTAATGAAGCTGCGGATGCGGCAGCTAAGTCTGCATGCCGTCTGCCGCAGTCTTCTACCGACACTATACCCTATAGGGATGCTCAGCGGTACTTCCGTCGCCAGCTTCTATCGGTTTGGCAGCAGTCTTGGGAAGCGTTGACTGGCACACAGCTGCGGATAATTAAAGACAGCGTGGAGCCCTGGCTGACCTCCTACAGGGATTCCAGGCGGGCTGAAGTTATCCTTACCCGCCTGAGGATAGGTCACACACGAGCCACTCACGGTCATCTTCTGCGTGGTGACCCGGCACCTGTCTGTCCGACATGCGATGTTCGCCTCACCGTCCCACACGTGCTCTTGGATTGTCCAAGGCACGCTCATGCGCGCCAGTCAGTTGGTCTGGGATTTACAGTAGCTTCAATTTTGGGTGACAACCCAGTTTCTGTGGCCAAAACTCTGCGGTTCATTACCCAGATTGGATTTGCTACGCAAGTGTAACACTTTTTTAATTCCTTTTTGAGGTTTTAACCCTGTTTTTAACTGGGATACATTTTACCTTTCAATGTTTTAACAATTTTGTATTTTAGTTTTTTTTTTAGCTTTCAACTTCACCTCTTTTTAGTACGTTGCCCTTCAGGGTTTTATTTTATCGTGTTACTTTGTAGGCTGAGGTTTTTAGCTGTTCACAGTTTTTAGTTGTTATTTTAAGGTTCAACTTTTAGCCAGAAAAGTTAATGAGTGTTTTTTAAATTTTAAACTTTGACCTAGGGCCCAAATGACCTAGCTGTCGATGGGCCCTTAAACCCCACTCACTCACTCACTCACTAAAAAAAATTAACTTCTGTAATCATAAGAAAGATAGCTCGACTAGAAGTTCATGGGGCCGTGTACTTATATTGTAGAAAATGATTATCTGGGCTTGTGGGACTTGGTCTAGTGGAAATTCTTCTTCCAGACGTTTCATGCACGGCTGCATCAAACATCCTCAGTGTTGTGACCATAGTACTCTGCTAGCCTCGGCAACGACTGATATGGAGGTTTTATATGCTTAGCATGTGTTCCTTTGGTCTTTGTTTGCTTGTTCGGCTGCTGTGTGGGCTGGGCTAAAGTGGGGGCTGCTTCCATTATCTATGATTGTTGTCGATGGGCTGGCATTTACTGTGGCTGACGCTGTTGATGACATATGATCTTGAATTTGTTTCTGGTCAGGTTTTTTGCGTGCTTTGCATAAAGCTGGACGCCAAGCTTTATTTAAGCATTTTGCTTCTTCCTTCCTACTGAAGTTATCTTTATGTTTGAAAATCTCTATGGCTTCGTGACTTAAACGGGTGTAATAATGAACCATGGAAGACAGAACAGCTGTATCTGAATACTGTATGTGTTCCCCTGGCACTAGTAATGAGTGTTCGGTGACTGCAGACTTTTCCGTTTGTCCCAAACGGCAACATCGTTTGTTTCTGTAATGCATATGTTTACCGTACGTTAAGTGGTCCCTGTACTGACAGTCACATGAGCATGGGATTCTGTAAACACCCACAGAAGAGAGTGGTTCTTTTGGATCTTTTGCTGAATGTAGCATGTTCTGTATTTTTTATGTGGATTTGCAGATGGCGTGGACATCGTGTTTTTGGATAACTTTCCCAATGCTATCATACCTTTGATATACGGCAGATATGCTTTATTCTTCTCTTCAGGGTCAATTTGTTTCAGTGTAGAACGGGGCTTCCTTCCGGGCTATAAGGCACATTTAACTTCCTGGCTAGTGTAACTGTTAGCCTGCAAAGCACTATTAATGTGAGAAAGTTCCAGGGGGAGTGGTTATGGTTGGCATGTACGAATTTTATGTCCTGTTTCATAAATTTCAACACATATTTCGTAAAATCCTCACAGCATTTCTGCAGTACAGCATACCCAGCTACCATAGTTGGAGCATTTGGGCTGATCTTTTGGCTATGAGAATGTTCAACCAACACTCTTTCTACCTCTCCATTGGAATGTAGAATAGAGGGAATTGTGATTGTCAAATCTATCTGTTCTTTAAATGGGTTTGATGCTGCTGCATCTTTGTAACAATCTACTTGTAGTATCCAGAATTTCACTGCACTGGAAATGTAACATTCAAGTTATCTCAATAATTCTCTATTTCATTCATCTGAGAAGTTGTTGTTGTTGTTTTCTAGTGCCTTGCATCTGGCAATGAAGCCATTAGCATTAGTGCTTTCCAATACTTTTGAACTATAATTTCTTCTGATCTTAATGCTTCACAGGTCAAGTGGTCTCGTTCATTTCTGCTGGATCGTTACACAGGACACATATTGGTGAAGCTGAGACACCTATCCTGTAGAGATGACTTGCTAAGCAGTCGTGATTTGTCAGTAGTCGGAAGGCTGCAATTGCTGTTTTCCTTGGTCTCTGGGGGATTATATCTGGGTTGGAAAGTTGTTGTTGTTGTTAGCTAATGCTGGATTTCTGGCAATGAAGTCATTAATCCTCTTGCTCTCCAATATAGAGCAATAGCAGTAATAGTAACCGCTTTTTAGAGAGCACCATATTTTTATGTTTTGGCGGTCACATCTCTCTCTCTCTCTCTGTTATAGATAAGTACCCTCAAAAGAATGTTGGAAACAGAAAATTTTGTAATGACCCTTGGTTTTTTATATAAAAATTATTAACTTTGAAAAAATGTTTCTTCATAGAACTTTATAATTCACCTACTCTCTATAAAACCTTAACCCCTAACATGCTGACCTGTCATGGCATGTAATACGTCCTCTGATTGGTAATCAGAGGATATGGTCTGTGAATTTATTTTGATAACTCTCCCGGTCAGGTCGGTGAGACCCGTAAACCAACGACAGGTGTGGTCCTCCAGACATTCTGGGTTGGAAAGTAGTGCAATCCATTTTTTATCTTTGGCATTTGTTTCTATTTCTTGTAGGTATGAATGAGAAAATTTTTTAATAATCAAGCATTTTATTGAGGAATATGAGAAATTGAATTTGGACTTTTGTTTTATTGTTGTGCCTTTCTTTGCAAGTGAGTCTGCAGCTTCATTCCCCATGACTCCACAGTGTGCTGGAATCCATTGGAGATGAACAGTATTATTAACTTTTTGGAGTTGTGTTAACATTTTGTAGCATTCTCTAATTTTTGTTGACTTCTTTGTAGTATTTGAACATATTCCCTGAATTGCAGCTTTAGAATCCGAAAGAATTACTGCCTTGTTAAATTTATTTAAGGGAAGATTTAATAATTGTCGGAGAGCAATGTGTATAGCCTCTATTTCTCCATCATAATTTGTTGTGTCTCTGCCAACAGAATGATAAAAGGAAAAATGTGAACACGTAACTCCAGCTCCAGTAAGGTTTTCCTTCGAGGATCCATCAGTATATATGTGAAACATTCTTCTGTGGGATATCTAGTATTGATTGTTTCCAGAGCCAGAAGTTTTTGTATTTCTTTTGGTGTGTCTGATTTACTTATTTCCTCTATTAATTCCAAACTGAAGGTAGGCTGCAATAATTCCAATGGATTTTCTCTTATAAGTAGATTTTCTCTGGTGTTAGGAATGTTCAATTTGGATTTAATCTGTGTTACCTTTTCTAGGAAACTACTATGAGTTTTAAGGATTGGAGGGGGGAGGTTCTCTTCTGTCCATTTACAGTTTGGCAGTCTTAACATTTTCTCGTGTTGGAGCAATACTTGTTCTTCTATTTTTGTTGTTATTGATGGGGTCCGTGTTAAGGCAAGCATGGTATCAATAAGTGTGGATTTAACTGCTCCAGTGATTAGGCAAAGAGCCTAATCCTTTCAGGATTTGCAGTTTCTTTTCAACCTTTTCTGAGATGTTTGTTATATGTTTTTTCCAACTTAGCTTTTTGTCGAAAGTGATGCCTAAGTATTTGGCATCATCAACTGCTCTGAGTGGTTTACCATTATAATTTATGTTAATATTAACTGGTTTGTATTTTAGTGTAAATAATTCATAATTTGTTTTTTCCACATTGACAGTCATGAGGTTTTTGGAGCTCCATTCATGTATTCTGTTTAGGGCTGTTTCTATTCTGTCTTTAATTAATTCAGGTTTTTTGGAGAGCCTGACGTCCAAATGACTACATCGTCAGCAAATAAAGCAATTTGGTTTCTAAAGTTTTTATTATTGATGGAAGGTCATTTATATATATGTTAAAGAGTGTTGTGCTCAGAACAGCACCTTGTGGAAGTCCTCGTTGTGTTTGTTTATATTTGGAAGTGTATATATTATATTTTGTGGCACAAAATCTTTGTGAAATAAACTGAGTTACCCATTTAAGCATGTTACTTTTCGCACCTATTGATTGCAATTTCTCAATCAATTTGTTTCTCCAGAGTGAGTCATATGCTGATTTAAAATCAATGAATACTGCTAAGGTATCCTCCCTTCTATTGAAAGCTTCCTTCATGTTGAGACAGAATATTAGATGATCCCAAAAGAAAATCGTTTATGTGAATATTTGTTAAAAGTGTAATTTGTTTTTTGATGTTGGTATGATTTGATTAAATGGCGAAAACGTGTTGCAAATGCTCATTGTTACGAACAACGAAGTTAGTTTAAAGACATCATAAATATTTCCATATTTGATTTTAATATATATGTATAAATATTAGAATTATATGTGTTCCATAATAAAAGTAGGGGAGGATGGTTAGGGATCGCTTCCCTAACAAGAAAGAACTATTTGATGGACGCATACGCGGATGTATACGAAAAAGGCGGTGTCACGTGAGGACGCCATAATCAGCCCATTCGTGTGTGTGTAATCAAGACATAAGGACGTATTGGTGTAACGTGTGAATATAGAACTTTCACCAGACTTTCATCAATCATTAGTTCCACTAAATGAAAAAGTGGAAACGTTTTAAATCATTTAGAATGGTGCTAAGAGGAATTATTTAATGTAAAATATCGATAAAGTGTTAATAAAATAATACATTGTAGTGAAGAAACATCATGTGATTTTTCATTCCATCCGTTACCACACCCTGAGATCACAAAGATCTCAATAGCTCAAAGACACAACGTTATTAATAATTACAAAAACCGCACCAAATGGCTTGCCCAACGTGGAACACGAATTTTGGATGGAATGGAAATTACGGGAAATGAACTTACGCGAAATACCAAGTGACGCCTATGAAATCGAATACATCAGAACATCGATGAACGGATAAATAACACGGGAAAACACCAGAGATCGTCTAGCGAAGCCAACCACCCAGGAGACGAATGTAACTGGACAAAACAACGAGAAAAAAGTAGGACCAAAATTTTTATTTTTACATCCACTTTATTTTTATTTGTATGTTACTGCGAAGCGGCAAAATAGCAGGACTTTTAAGCCAAAGTGAACCGAATAAAGAAACTAAAATGTCGCAAAAAGAGATAGATCTAGTAACAGGAGTAAAGGAAGGGGCAGATAGGCCTAGTTATCAGGTAGAACCAGAAAGTGAGGAACAGGTAGCAATAGGAAAAGATCAAAGGTTATTAATGATCATGTTTGAAGGACTAGAACAAAGTTTAGGTCAGAAAATGGAACAAAATAAGGTAGAATAAAAGCAAGGACATAGAACAAAGTATAGATCAGAAAATGGAACAAAATAAGGTAGAATTAAAGCAGGACATAGAACAAAGTTTAGGTCAGAAAATAGAAGGAGTGAGACAGGACTTAGAAAATAATAAACAAGATATAGGTCAGAAACTAAAACAGAATAAGGAAGAGATAGGTCAGAAAGTGGAGGAAGTGAGAAAGGACTTAGAACAGAAAATAGAATTAGGAAGACAGGAGTGTAAAGAAAATATGAAAGTAATGGAAACTAATTTAAAATTAGTACATAAAAATTTAAATGAGACAAAGGAAGCCTTAGAAGCTAGGATAGAAATCATAGGAGATAGGATGGGAAAAATTGAATCGGAAATGAGTGAAAATAAGATTGTATTAGAAGGAGAAATTGGTAGATGTAGAGATGAAATAACAGAATGTAATGCAAGTGTAGACTGTAAGATTACAAATGTAAAAGCAGAAATAACTGAGGAATTGAGGAAAGAGATTGAGGTAGTAAAGAAAGACATTATTAATGAAACTGTAGAACAAATTGTAATTCCTAAAATTAAGACTATGGCTGATGTAGTACATTCGCAACAGGATGCTATAAATGATATGAAACAAAGTCACTTAGAAATAAAGAATGATTTAAAATCAATTTGTGAAGAAATGAAAAAAGGAAAAGAAAGTTTGGCTAATGTAAATGATGTTGTGAATGCACTACAAAGGCAAGATGATTTAGATGTAAGTAATGTACAAGATGAGAGTTATTTGAATGATGTACAAAATGTTGACTCACCATACAGAGAAAGAGGTTCACAACCAAACAATGACACAACACACAACACATGCTACACCAACAGCATACTACATGAAATCACACCACCTACATTTGACGAGGAGAAGGGAGACGATCCAAAACTCTTTGTTAAAGAGATGGAAGAGTATTTTAAAGTGAAAAGGATACCAAATGAGCTTAGGATGATGATAGTCAAGAAAAGCTTAAAAAACAAGGCATTAGAATGGCTTAAGTTAACACTAGCTGGTCATGAATCATATAGCTCATTCAGAAATCTATTCCTATCAAGGTATTGGGGCCCAGCTAAGCAAAACCAAACTAGGGTAGAGCTAGCGACAGGTAGATATGATCCAACCAAAGGGTTATCGCTAGTCAATTATTTTATGAAAGTAGCCAACAAAGGAAAGCTATTAGACCCTAACCTGTCAGAATCAGAGCTAATTACCAGCATAACAAGACATTTCCCAGACACAGTGAGAAGATGGTTAATTGTTGCGAGGCCAGTAGATTTTGCAGACATGATAGAATTACTGACAGCCTTCGAAACACAAAATGGTCGGCCTAATGAGCATAGACATAGGAACGGTCACCCAAACTCACCTATCTTAAACCGGAGCACGGCTACAAACAACCAGAATGAGGGACAAGATAGAAATACTGGGAGCACCCATGACAGAGGGAGAGGGGCACACCATTTCCCACCACCACACAATCATGGCGAAAGGATGGACAACACAAGACAGTGGTACCACGACACAATACCAAGGAGTGAATCCAGATATCAAACATATACATACGATCGTGGAAGACCACGAGACCGTACCCATCAAGTGAACCACATACGATTCTGTAGGGAATACTTCAACAACCAAAGACTGTCATACAACAGGGGTTCATGCCAAAGGGGCAGAGACCAATGGTACCCTGGCAACATAAGACAGCAGGAAGTAGATGAAAATGTGCCAAATAGGGCAGATGTTGCACAGAATACAGAAACAACCACCACCAACACTCAGGGAAATTACCACGACTAAGTTCGTCCCAACTGGCTGGATGACCAACAACACAAGCCCTAAGCAACTAACAATTGACATCGACACCATGATGGCTGCACAAACAGAGAAGATAGAACTACTGTACACTGGACCACTGGTCATAACAAAACAGCTGGGTGACCATACGTATGAGCTACAGAACATAAATGGCAAGTTGGTAGGAAGATATCATAAAAATAAATTAAAACCATACAAAGAAAGGAACAAATAGTCTTTGCCAACAAACATGTAAGGCAGGATTAGTAGAGATGATGGAAAATAATAATTTTTAATGGGTTACTTATAGAAGATTATGTTCAGATTGGAAAATACAACAAGAAAGAAAATCAACATAGTCATTGGCTATATTGACCACTAAGAGCATTGTCAACAAAGACAGATGAGGACACTGATTGTTATTAAAGAAGTGAATAGCGGCGGAAAATAATGTGTTTTTGACATAAGGATGTCAGGGACAAAAATAAAAATAAATCAATTGTGATGACAAAGATAAAATATTTTTGACACAAAGGTGTCGAGGGTGAATTGAGAAGAAAAATAATACAATTGCAGAATAATTATAAGTATAGAAGTTTTCTCTTATAGGGATATGAGACAAAGAGGTGACAATTAGTGAAGTGAGGAAAACCATAGTCAGAAAAGCAATGCCCATGAATTAAGATGGATATAGCCAATGCTAAGCTTGAAGAAATGTTAAACTAAACAACAATGAATAAGAACCCAATTAAAAAAAAATACCATTAGTAACATCAGAGTTTAAGAATTGACCCAACGACCTGCCTATACCTAATAAGCTTACAAGACAAAGAAGGCAAAGAACTGAATAAAATATTGCCATAAATATGATCATAATCATTAGCTCAAGATTAGTATCCTGTTTTTCTCTCCTCATAACAAGGAACATAAGTCAAAAGCCACACAATAAACCATGATACACTTAAATTATATTTATGTCAATGTCAAATGTAAAATCTAAGGAATATGTGCTGTGTAATAACTGAATATGTGTTGTATAATAACTGAACATATGTTGTATAACAACTGGATATGTTGTACAATAACTGAATATGTATTGTATAATGACTGAATATGTGATGTATAATAACTGAACATGTAAAATGTAAATGTAAAATCTAAGGAATATGTGCTGTATAATAACTAAATATGTTATTTATTTATGCCAACAAACTTACTGTTGGTGTTTTTAAACACACAAGCCGTGTGTGGGCAAAGTTTAAGAGGTAGAACCGGAACTTAAAAATTCAATGCCACAACTGGGATTTGAACCACAGACCTTCCGCTTGCCGGGCGGACGCTCTACCACTGAGCTATTGTGACAAACTGCCAGAATGGCATTAAATTCTCAAGCCAGTTCGTATTTTTCCTGGTAAACCACAAAGGCAGTCTCACATCAGAGACAATTACCCCAATGGTGACTTACTATTGCAAGTACTTTATATCCCAGGATTAAATAACCTTCACATGGTAATTATTATTTATTTTTAAGTTCCGGTTCTACCTCTTAAACTTTGCCCACACACGGCTTGTGTGTTTAAAAACACCAACAGTAAGTTTGTTGGCATAAATAAATAATAATTACCATGTGAAGGTTATTTAAACCTGGGATATAAAGTACTTGCAATAGTAAGTCACCATTGGGGTAATTGTCTCTGATGTGAGACTGCCTTTGTGGTTTACCAGGAAAAATACGAACTGGCTTGAGAATTTAATGCCATTCTGGCAGTTTGTCACAATAGCTCAGTGGTAGAGCGTCCGCCCGGCAAGCGGAAGGTCTGTGGTTCAAATCCCAGTTGTGGCATTGAATTTTTAAGTTCCGGTTCTACCTCTTAAACTAAATATGTGTTGTATAATAACTGAACATATGTTGTATAATAACTGGATATGTTGTATAATAACTGAATGTGTTGTACAAAAACTGAATATGTATTGTATAATGACTGAATATGTGATGTATAATAACTGAACATGTATTGTGTAGTAACTGAATATGTGACATTTATAAAGACATGCTGTGTTCATTGTTACGAACAACTAAGTTAGTTTAATTATATTTCCATATTTGATTTTAATATATATGTATAAATATTAGAATTATATGTGTTCCATAATAAAAGTAGGGGAGGATGGTTAGGGATCGCTTCCCTAACAAGAAAGAACTATTTGATGGACGCATACGCGGATGTATATGAAAAAGGCGGTGTCACGTGAGGACGCCATAATCAGCCCATTCGTGTGTGTGTAATCAAGACATAAGGACGTATTGGTGTAACGTGTGAATATAGAACTTTCACCAGACTTTCATCAAGCATAAGTTCCACTAAATGAAAAAGTGGAAACCTTTTAAATCATTTAGAATGGTGCTAACTCACCAATATGTGTCCTGTGTAATGATCCAGCAGAAATGAACGAAGACCACTTGAAGACCTGTGAAGCATTAAGAGCAGAAGAAACTACAGTTCAAAAGTATTGGAAAGCACGAAGCTAATGGCTTCATTGCCAGATGCAAGGCACTAGAAAACAACAACAACAACAGAATGGTGCTAAGAGGAATTATTTAATGTAAAATATCAATAAAGTGTTAATAAAATAATACATTGTGGTGAAGAAATATCATGTGATTTTTCATTCCATCCGTTACCGCACCCTGAGATCACAAAGATCTCAATAGCTCAAAGACAACGTTATAAATAATTACAAAAACCGCACCAATGTCTTGGCTTAGTAGAAGTACATTTTCACTTGTACTATGATTCTGTCTAAAGCCGGTCTGTGAACTATTAATTAAGTTGTAATATTCTAGGAACCAGTTAAGTCTAGATGCCACCATTCTTTCCATCACTTTTGCAATAACACTGGTCAAAGATATTGGCCTGAAACTATTAATATTGTTTGAGGGTTTGTTTTTCTTTAAAATTGGGATGATAATGTCTTTTTTCCAGTCGGAAGGCACAGTCATTCTCCAACATGTGTTAAGAAGGATTTCTTTTTCTTTCCTGCCAAGGTGTTTAATAAACTCTGGGTGGATCTTGTCAGGTCCTGGAGATATTTTGTTCTGTAATTGTTCTATTGCTAAATCCAGTTCTGTTTCATTAAAATCCTGAATAAAAATATCATTTTGTACATCTTTAGGCTTATTAGTTTCTCTGATAGTTTTTTGGATAGCTTTATCTTATTTTTTATATGCTTGGGGTATTCTTTGTGACTGAGCATAAAACTTATTAAGGGATTCTGCTATTTCCCTATCTGTAGTTAAGCTTTTGTTATTATGTTTTAATGGTTCAGTTGTATTTTTTGATAATTTTGTTTTATTAAGGAATTTGTATATTTTACTTCCATCTTTCCTATAGTCCATACGTTCTACAAAATTTGTGAAACTGGCCCTCTTTGCTGTAATTAATTCTTTCTTAAAAATGGCTGCTTTTCTTCTCCAGTTTTGTACATCTTCTGGACACTTGGTTCTTTCGGCTTTCACTCTTGCTATATTTCTTTCGTGTTTTAATTTAGATGAAGATGGAGACCAAAAGTAGGTATTTTTCTTTAACTTCCCTTTGGGGATATGTGTTTTGGCTGCTGTCAATAATATTTCACAAATTTTTTTATTCATTTCATCTGTTGACTTGAACTCTGATTCTAACAGAATATTACACTTCCCTTCTATCTCATTTTGGAAACTGGACCAATCTGCTTTTTTAAAATTCCAAGAAGTTTTAATTTTTGGTTTGTTACTTTTATTTATTAGACCTCTTATGGAGTTTATGGTGATTCTGTGGCCTGTACCTGGGTCTTCTATTATTTCTCTTTTTGTATTGTCAATTATTTCAGATGACACCATCAGAAGGTCAGGATTTGTACCCGAACCATTATAATGAAGGTAAGTGGGTGGATCATTGCTTAATCTAAAAATAGATCAAATACGAAGTAAAATAATGAATTCCAGTAATACTACAAAAACAGTATGGAAAATTATAAACAAGCAAGCTAAACCCCAAACAAACGAACATTCAAACATAAGCCTGAACCAAGATGGACAGATGTTACATGACCCTTCTGAAATTTGCAAATTATTTAACACCTTTTTAAATACTAATGATAATATAATAATTGGCAATATAGACAGGAAAGTAACTAAAGATAAAACTGTTATGAACAGCATGTTTCTACACGAGACAAATGCTGAAGAAATAGACAAAATAATAAGCAGTTTTAAAAATCAACAATCCTCTGGGTGGGACGGCGTGTCACCCATAGTACTAAAACACTGTAAGCAAGAATTGCTGAATATATTGGCATATTTAATAAATTACTCTATGAACGAGGGATTATTTCCAGAAATATTAAAAATTATTGTGGTTCAACCAATTCATAAAAAAGGTTCAAACACAAATGTTAGTAATTACAGACCAATCACACTGACGTCAGTATTCAGCAAAGTGTATGATAAAGTACTTATAGCAAGGATAAATAGTTTTCTAAAGTCTAACAGTATCCTTAATAATTTTCAACATGGATTTAGAAATAAATTATCAACCATCACGGCTATAGCAGAATATGTACATGAACTGTTGGAATTGAAAGATTCGAAGAAAAATACAGCAGGAATTTATCTAGACCTTTCCAAAGCGTTTGACTCAGTATCTCATGATCACCTAATTTCAAAATTAGAACACTATGGTTTTAGAGGACAAATTAACAAATTGCTAGCAACATATCTTAAAAACCGTGTCCAATGTACAGAAATAAACTGGAAAAAGCATGATATTATACACACTGTTAAATCGGACTATAACATAGTAAAGTCTGGGGTACCGCAGGGATCAGTACTGGGACCTACACTATTCTTGATCTATATAAATAATTTACCTGAACCGGAGAACAGCAAGGTGATCTCTTATGCAGATGATACATCTATATTATGTTGGAATGATGGTCAAGAAGGCTTAGAAGATAAAATGACAAGTGCAGTCTGTGAAATATCACAGTACTTACTAAATAATGGGCTAACATTAAATATAGGGAAGACAAAAGTCATGGCATTTCAGAAAGATAATGTGAATATAAACATTAACAATATTGCATTAGAACAAGTAAAATGCTTTAAATTATTGGGAGTACACACAGAAGATGATTTAACCTACAATACACACATAGAAATACTCTGAAATAAAATGAACTCAGGACTGTACCTATTGAGACAGTTAGCAAAATATGGTGACATTAATATTCTAAAATCACCTTATTATGGCATTGTTTACCCACATTTAACATATGGAATTGAAATTTGGGAGGGAACGAGTAAAACCAACATGGACAGATTATTAAAGATACAAAAAAAAATGCATACGAACTATATACCATCTTCATTTTCGACAATCCTGTCGAGAAACATTCAAAACTCAAAATATCCTAACTGTGATCTCACTTTATGTGTTCAGAACTATTATGCTTGTTAAAGAAAAAAAGAAGTTTAACTTTTTCAATAAAGACTGCCATAAATATGACACAAGAAGTGCAAATGATTACCATAGGGTGAGCACGAATAAAAGTCAAACCAATAAGGACCCATATAAAATAGGAGCTATATTATATAATAAATTACCATTAGCAGTTAAAAATAGGACAGACTCAAAATTTAAAGCTACTCTAAAATCATTTCTAATAGATAAATGTTTGTATAATATTGCTGAACTATAATGAATGTTATATTTAGATGTAAATATTTAATGATATATCTTGTAATAACCAATGGCATTGTAAACTACATAAATGATACAAGGTTGTACTATTGTATTTTGTATAATAATTATGTATTAATTATAGTGTGCTATATATGATATATCCCATGTCATGTAAAATGATCAGTGGATGAATAAATAAATCATTTGGATTAAATATTAATTCCATTGTTGATGAGTTTAATAGGTCTTCTATAACTCTTCCTGCAGAATTTATATCTCTGTAGCCCCACCTAGGGGAGTGTGCATTAAAATCATCTATTAAAATACTTTTGGGTTCTATGGGAATAGAATTTAGATCTAGTGTATTGTCTGGAGGATTGTAGATACTGTAAATTCTGTAGTGGTAGTTACTTTCCATGCTTCAATTTTAACTATTTCTGATTTATCTTGTTCTTCCATTGTTTTTTGGATTTGAATAATAGCTTTCATATTTCTTTTAATTCCTGTAAGAACACCACTTGCTATTTGAAGAGCTTTTGGAAGTATATGTGTAATGTACTGATCCATTTCAAAGTATATTTCCTGTTCTTCTGATATATTGGCTTCTTGTACTGTGAAGACATCTATATCTTGGTCTTTTAATATTTTCATTAGCTCTTGTTTTTTAGGCTGGGACATGCCTCCTGCATTCCATTGTAGAATTCTTAAAGTATTTGAACTGTTGTGATGAAATTTGCCTAAAGATGTCCCCACCCGGAGATCCGATTGGGGGACAGTTTTAACTCCGGAATGTTTATCTTTAGGACTCATACTCATGTATGTGGCTTTCATGTAACTGTTTTCTTAACGGGCACCAGTTTTACAATGTGACAGTTACATCACCCGACTTAAACCCCCATTTTGCAAGGAGGACCACACCTATCGTTGGTCAATGGGTCCATCGGACTTAGCCGGGAGGACTAAATAGGTGGTATTTAGATCCACCGAACTTCCCCTCATGTGCCTCTGAAGGGCGCTGTTGTGCTGTGATAGGCCAGCACATATGTAAATGACATTTCCTCCATTTTAGATGAAACAGTTATACCGCTGTGATTCGGTCCCCAGAGCCTCATCTGTTAAAAGCAGGGTGCACCAGGGGCAGGATGAGGATGGGAATTGGGTAGCAGAGGCTATAGGAGGCACATCACTACCCCTTGCACCCCTCATCTGAGAAGTAATTCAACCATAATCCTTCTCAAGGAAATAAATTTTTACAGTGTATTTATTTTGTGTGATATTTAAAAATCCAATTATTCCTCCTCTAGCAAATGCATCAAGCCAAAAATTTTAATCTTCCAGGATTGTCTCTAAAGGTCATCTAAACTCACCAGAAAAGTCACTAGTCGCTATATTTGAAATTCTGTATCTATGAGGGGCATTGAACAAGTTCATATAAAAGTCAAGAAATTACGCTTGCAGCATTGAAAAAAGTTTGTATTCTTACTAGATGACAGTTAAAGTTTCAGCTATATCCACCCCGTGGTTTCGTTGTCATGGGCAACTGATTCAACAAATATAAGTGCTGAGGCTTTCACGGCCGGCGTTGTCAACTATGTTAAGTAGATTTTCCGGGCTTGTGGGCCGTGGTCGAGTTGGATTGCCTTCCTCCGACGTTTTGCTGAAAACTGCGTCCAGCATCTTCAGGGTGATCCAATTAGTGAACTCCCGAGTCCAAATATTAGAGAGCTATGCCTTCCAGCACGCTATATATATATAGTCGCACATGGAGGGAGGGCATGGCCTGTAGAGGGTAGCATGGCAGCTATTGGCTGCCTGTCAGCAAATGAGACGTCTCTGATCCTGAGGAAAAGCACAAGCCACTACCAGGCACGCTTGACTCGGGAAGCGATAGAGATTTTTAAGCATAAAAACTCCTTCAATTGAAAAGAAGAGAGACAGCAGATAAGCAAAACATGGCTCCCGGCTCTAATAAGAGGGAGAAGAAAACCCGAGACACAGGAAGCCTTCTCTTTTATACCAGGATCAGAGATGTCCCATTTGCCGATAGGCAGCCAATAGCTGCCATGCTCCCCCCCTCTACAGGCCACGCCCTCCCTCCATGTGCGACTATATATATAGCGCGCTGGAAGGCATAGCTCTTTAATATTTGGACTCGGGAGTTCACTAATTGGATCACCCTGAAGATGCTGAATGCCGTTTTCAGCTAAACGTCAGAGGAAGGTAATCCAACTTGACCAAGGCCCACAAGCCCGGAAAATCTACTTAACATAGTTGATTCAACAAACTTGTGCTTATTGAGAAACATGGCAAAAAACAAGTTTCGTGCAGTGATTAAACACTTCTATTTAAAAGGCTTAACACCAAAAGAGATAAAAGCCGAACTGGATGAAGTTTGTGGCACATCTGCTCCTGCATTTGCAACAATTTACATTGGACAAATGAGAATAGGTATCTCAGCTTCACCAATATGTGTCCTGTGTAACGATCCAGCAGAAATGAACGAAGACCACTTGAAGACCTGTGAAGCATTAAGATCAGAAGAAACTACAGTTCAAAAGTATTGGAAAGCACGAATGCTAATGGCTTCATTGCCAGATGCAAGGCACTAGAAAACAACAATAACAACAACATTGGACAAATGAATTTAAACATGGCCGTACATCCACAAATGAATGAACATTGTTCCAGATGTCCAGTAGAAGTGACTTCCTCTGAAATGATTGACAAAATCCAGGATATGGTTTTGAGTGATTGACAAATCTATGTTCATGAGTTAATAGAGGTCTCAGGCATATCACAAGGTACATGTTATCAATTTTGCACCAAAAATTAGGTCTGACAAAGTTCTGGGCAAGATGGGTGCATTGTTCACTCTCAATGGAGAATAAATGCATTTGTATGATCGATTTGGAGGCTGATTTGGCACTTTTCTGTTGCAATCCTGACGAGTTTCTGCGTTGATGCATAACTGTGGATGAAATGTGGCTCAGCAGAAAATGATTCATGTCTAATGAAGAGATCATCTTCCAAACAGATTCCTACTTTGAGTACCTTCGAAATCCTACTTTTTGGAAGGCTTAAAACAGTCGGAGAAATGCTGGCAAAAGTGTATTGAGCTAAAAGGAGATTAGGCTTAAAAATTAAAAAAAGTTACCAAAAATAACCTGTTTTTATATCTTTTTCTAAGGACTTATTGAACACCCCTTGCATATGACTTCAAAAGACAGCCACCAGAGTTGGCAACACTGAGGAGCATGCCAATCCTCTAGGCAAACCAAACACTTAAAACTGGTATTAACATTACTCTAGGAAACATATGTGCACGTGTTTTTGCTTGGTATTCACAGCACTATACAAATAAAGTTGTTGTTGTTGTTTTCTAGTGCCTTGCATCTGGCAATGAAGCCATTAGCATTCGTGCTTTCCAATACGTTTGAACTGTAGTTTCTTCTGATCTTAATGCTTCACAGGTCTTCAAGTGTTCTTCATTCATTTCTGCTGGATCGTTACACAGGACACATATCGGTAAGGCTGAGATACCTATTCTGTAGAGATGACTTGCCAAGCAGTCATGATTTGTCAATAGTCGGAACGCTGCAACAGCTGTTTTCCTTGGTCTCTGGGGGATTATATCTGGATTGGAAAGTAGTGTAATCCATTTTTTATCTTTGGCATTTGTTTCTATTTCTTGTAGGTATGAATGACAAAAATTTTTAATGATCAAGCGTTTTATTGAGGAATATGAGAAATTGATTTTAGACTTTTGTGTTGTTGTGGCTTTCTTTGCAAGTGAGTCTGCAGCTTCGTTCCCCATGACTCCACAGTGTGCTGGAATCCATTGGAGATGAACAGTCTTATTAACTTTTTGGAGTTGTGTTAACATTTTGTAGCATTCTCTAATTTTTGTTGACTTCTTTGTAGTATTTGAACATATTCCCTGAATTGCAGCTTTAGAATCCGAAAGAATTACTGCCTTGTTAAATTTATTTAAGGGAAGATTTAATAATTGTCGGAGAGCAATGTATATAGCCTCTATTTCTCCATCATAATTTGTTGTGTCTCTGCCAACAGAATGATAAAAGGAAAAATGTGAACATGTAACTCCAGCTCCAGTAAGGTTTTCCTTGGAGGATCCATCAGTATATATGTGCAGCCATTCTTCTGTGGGATACCTAGTATTGATTGTTTCCAGAGCTAGAAGTTTTTGTATTTCTTTTGGTGTGTCTGATTTACTTATTTCCTCTATTAATTCCAAATTGAAGGTAGGTTGCAATAATTCCAATGGATTTTCTCTAATAAGTAGATTTTCTCTGGTGTTAGGAATGTTCAATTTGGATTTAATCTGTTACCTTTTCTAGGAAACTACTATGAGTTTTAAGGATTGAAGGGGGGAGGTTCTCTTCTGTCCATTTAGAGTTTGGCAGTCGTAACATTTTCTCGTGTTGGAGCAATGCTTGTTCTTCTATTTTTGTTGTTATTGATGGGGTCCGTGTTAAGGCAAGCATGGCATCAATAGGTGTGGATTTAACTGCTCCAGTGATTAGGCGAAGAGCCTGATTTTGTATTTCTTCAAGAGGCACATGAGGGGAAGGTCGGTGGATCTAAATATCATCTATTTAGTCCTCCCGGCTAGGTCCGATGGACCCGTTGACCAATGATAGGTGTGGTCCCCCTTGCAAAATGGGGGTTTAAGTCGGGTGATGTAACTGCCACATTGTAAAACTGGTGCCCGTTAAGAAAACAGTTACATGAAAGCCACATACATGAATATGAGTCCTATACAAATAAAGTCAATAAACCATATTCAGGGAATATGTTCAAATACTACAAAGAAGTCAACAAAAATTAGAGAATGCTACAAAATGTTAACACAACTCCAAAAAGTTAATAAGACTGTTCATCTCCAATGGATTCCAGCACACTGTGGAGTCATGGGGAACGAAGCTGCAGACTCACTTGCAAAGAAAGCCACAACAACACAAAAGTCTAAATTCAATTTCTCATATTCCTCAATAAAATGCTTGATCATTAAAAATTTTTGTCATTCATATCTACAAGAAATAGAAACAAATGCCAAAGATAAAAAATGGATTACACTACTTTCCAATCCAGATATAATCCCCCAGAGACCAAGGAAAACAGCTGTTGCAGCGTTCCGACTATTGACAAATCATGACTGCTTAGCAAGTCATCTCTACAGAATAGGTATCTCAGCCTCACCAATATGTGTCCTGTGTAACGATCCAGCAGAAATGAATGAAGAACACTTGAAGACCTGTGAAGCATTAAGATCAGAAGAAACTACAGTTCAAAAGTATTGGAAAGCACGAATGCTAATGGCTTCATTGCCAGATGCAAGGCACTAGAAAACAACAACAACATAAAATGGAAGTCATGCAAGTGATGCAAGGTAACAGATAATAGATGTAATGAAGGGTATTGATAACAGTATAAAAGATGCACATGCTAATAGGCTGAAAAGTATGCATTGTCATTTAAAGGTTGAGAGAGGTTGCCACACCACATATCATAACATAAGTATTTATGCATGTGTAGGACTCTATACAAAAAGTTTATTCTTATAACGTTTGCTTCTCTGTCTTTACTATTTTTGTCTTTTACTGTGTCTTTTCTCCATCTTAGTTTTTTCCTACGCTGTGATGTTAATACTACTCTTTGAGGAACAACTTATGCAAGTTTTAATTTTAAGAAAGAGAGAACAGAAATCATGCACTTGGCTTTAGTATACTAGGGCTCTCACATAACAGAATTTTCTTCCTATTTGATGCATTTGAAATTCCCTTTTCCACCATACTATGATACATACCTTGGCTCAAAATTCATGAGGTCAAATGCTGAAGAACAGAAATCTTTGTTTCTTCTATTGTTATCTTGAGCCCAACGTTCCTGAAGAGGACGCAGTAAGCAGCCCTTGACCACATTAGAAACTCCTGTGGCCAGGCCATTCAATCGTCTACAACACACACAGACACACCATCACCACAACAAAAGCCAAATGCATGCAGATACCTTAACCCTACAGTTCATGAAGCCTTAGATCATCATCACACATATAAAGTTAATAGAAAAACATACATGTGCACTTTAAAGGAGAAGTTCAGAGTAAAAGCACATACCAAGACATCAATAAAGAAATAGAACTGTGTATGCCTAACAAAATCTTTTGCATTAGTTTTTCACACATACAGCTTTGAATTGAATATTTTGATATCACTTATACTATTTGCATGGCTCGCCAGCATGAACTCACTGGAACTATTATTTAAACAATGATTGTTAAAGGATGCTGCTCTGTTTTATGTTTGGTTACATGTCCAGTTTTTTAAAAGCACACACATCGCTTTTCATTGATTCCCTAATTGTGTAAAGTAATCAACTCCTGCATTACACACTCACGAGTAATACACATGCACTATAATGAGTACTAATTTTGTTATAAGAGGTGTTGAAAGTGTACATCATGGTTGTTTTGTAACGCAGTCATGATCATATGTATGCATGATTAACTTACTCTGTGATGACCTCAGAATTGTTCTGCTAGCTTTCAGCAGTGAACGACCCATTCAAAGCTGTTTATCAGACACAAATGTCAACTGTTAGTTACTATCTCCTATTCATGCTGTAGAGACTGGTTTGTTCATTGTGCATCTCAAAAGTGAAAGCTCTTTTTCAAAAATGTGTTGTGTGTGAATTACTTAAGAGTATTTTCATTATTATTGCTAGTCCACTGAAATGCCTAGGTATTGAAAAATTCACACTTAAACAACGTAAAAACCAAATCATGTAGACAGGTGTGCAGACAATTTCAGGAGAAATTTCTTGCTATTCCAGTTCTAATATGAGATACTGTTAGATGTCTGATTAATAAGTTTAGAACAATGGGATTGATAACTGCTTCACCTAAGAAGCAAAAAAGACATTCCAATGGAGGAAAAAATTGACAATGTTACACAGCAAGTGGGTGTTCCAAAAACCTTTGTTCATAGAGCAGCTGCTGAACTTTTAAAACTGAAACCCTCAAGAGCTACTATTTTTCAAGAATACAACCTTGAGATGGTCAAGAATACCAGGAATGTTTCAATGCTGATGTACACCTCTTGTAACAAGGTTAGTACTCAATATAGTGCAATGTGCCATGAACCCCATTGGCACAGATCACATAGCCCCTTGTGGAGTTTGTTTCTGGTGTCCTATTGGTTATTCAGAAACAGGCCTGACAGTTGTCGGTTGTTGGCAGACTATTTGTCAGGTGCTGGCTATCCACCACCTGTCAACACATCTGGCAGCCACTCAGGGTCTAGCTTTAGGGGCTTATGGGTTATTAAACCACCCAGTGGCCTCCTGCAATGGATTGTCAATTATCACTAATTGGCCTTATAAATGAAAGCTGTGATAAAAACCTTACAGCCTGGGACTTAAGTACTTACAAATGTAATTCACCAGTGTGGTATGTGATCTGGAATTTGAAATTTTCATGTGGTCAATGGGGAAAGTGTGTGTCATTTGGATAATTTAATGTCGTACTGGCATGTTGCCATGGTATCTCAGTGGTTTAAATCCTGGTCACGACATTGAGTTGTTCAGTTAAATGTGAAGATTTCACAAAAAGTGAGGCTTCTGAACTTCACAACTTGTGTTGAAGCAGCATATTCCAAGGCTGCAACAAAGATTTTCAAGGAAATCTCTGCACTTCAAACTACCCTTTACATGAGGCTTTTTTTTTTTTTTTTTTTTTTTTTACAATTTTGGTCTTCTCAAAACTGCCTCCAACAGTTTTGATTAAAATATCATATGCTTAAGATATTATTCATGACGAATTAAATGTATGGGGCTGTTGAATAAAAACTGATCTTTTTTTATAGTCCTAATTTCTTGCACTAAAATTTAATTTTATGATATTCAACTAACTTAACATAAAACAAACATGTCATACTTGTTTAATAATTGGCACTCCAGATTCTTGACTTTGAAAAGCGAGCAGGCTGAGACATGTACAGTATCACCTTCGCGAACAATGTGCAGCTTTGAAATGCTGCTTTTGTCTCAACAAATCTTCAGCTGAACCCTATGCAATGTTTTGGGAAGTATATGGACAGTCTGTTCTTCTCTACAGCACAGCTCATGGATGATTTACATTGTTTAAAGAGGGGAGACAAAATACTGCATGACCGTCTTCTTGTGAGGAAGATTTCATTCCATTGGATACCCCATGATTTAACAGATGTGCAAAAAGTGTACCTGTGCTAAATGGCCAGATTCAATGGAGGATTCTCTGCAGGTTTCTGACATTGTCAAAGGTAATTTTTGTAACACACAAACTGGATATAGGCAAACTTTGAAAGATAGAATAAGAACTGAAAAATTGTGCAAAAAGTGCACGGGTGCTAAATGGCCAAATTCAATGGAGGATTCTCTGCAGGTTCCTGATATTGTCAATGGTATTTGTTGTAACACACACAAACTGGGCGTAGGTAAACTTTGAAAGATAGAATCAGAACTGAAAAATTCAATGACATAAACAGGGTTTGAACCATGATTTGATATATCATGGACTGTCCTTATAAATGGAAATTCCTAGTGCGCTGAAAGCCGGTTTCTAGAATGGAGATTGAAAGACAGCACTTTCGTGCAATGATTTTATATAATTCTAAAAATGGTTAAATGAGCAGAAACACAAATTATGGATTAAAAACCTGTCTCAGTAGAAACATGTAACACCTCAACAGAGGGATGGCATGTTGCCTTGGAGACTGTGAATGATAAGAGTTTAATAGGCCATTTTTTCTTTTGAGTCCTTCAAAAGTGTAGGCAGAGCGAGTAGAAAGACAAAGTGTGATCACTCCACTGCTCTTCCATACGATTATACAAGAGCTACCTGGCACCTCCGTCAGGTGGCAGCAAAGTCGTTAGTGTGGCTATTTACAGCGCGTTTTGCTGGATATTGCATTGGAGTATTGCTGTGCATGGTTGCTGTGTTTGTTACAGTGTGATGATTTGTTAATTTTTATGAAACTGTGAATTTATAGAAATAATCGACATGCCTATGTGTTTCGTGCCTGGTTGTAGATCTGGATATAACAAATCTAAACGTAAACCTTTCTTTACACCTCCAAGATATAAACTACTGTTTTCTAAATGGGAGAGGGCCATACCAAGAAAGGACTAGTGCTTTTCATCTAATATTTACGTGTGTGATTCACATTTTTCAGAAGAACTTTTGATAAATGTAGACAAGTTTCTAGTTAATGGAGAAAATGTAGAGATAGCTTTTTCCTAATCTTCCTAAATACTTATCACGGCCAATAGATTCCCGTAAACTTCCTTCACAGAGACCATCAAAAAGGGTTGAAAGAGATACCAATTTAGAAGATAGTGGGAATCATGCAGAAGGCTTTCAAAATACAACTGTTAATTTTCCCCTCGCAGGGGATACCAGTAGACATTTTAATAATAAAGTAGGGCTACTTAAGAAAAGGTCAAATCAACAACACCGTAATATAATTAGACTAAAATGCCAAATGAAAGTATCCAATGCCAAGATTCAAGTACTTGAAAGGAAAGTAAAGCCAATGGAAGTAGTAGCAATAGCAATGAATGTGATGGAACAAAATACCTAAGTAAAAACTAAAAATTGTTGATACAATTTTGAAAATATCAAAGGCAACTAAAAAGAAAGGCATGAAATATTATGAAGTATTTCTTTTCTATAGCCTGCTTTTAAAAAAAAAATCAAGTCACCCAAAAGATACATACATTGTTTAAATCACAATCTTCTTCAACTTCCATCGGAATCACATTTAAGAAAGTTAATCAAAGGTCTTAAATGTCCTTATGACATTAATATCCATGCTGGAAATGCAGTATCTGAATTTTTAAAGGATAAGAATGAAAACGAACGATGTGAAATTTTAATTTTTAACAAAGTAAAGATAAAAGAAATTCGATTTGATTCTAATTCTTTGAAAGTGGATGGGTTTGTAGATTTGGGGGATTTAATCCCCGAAAAAAGTAAAAATGAATTGACCAATCACGTCCTGGTATTGTATAATTGGATGCAACCTGTAGTTATCTGCACAAGTAGAAACGCAACTCATTTTGGCACACATTTTAATACAGGTTATCATTCAACTGGAAGGTTCAGGAGCTAGAATACTTGGTTTTACATCAGACGGGAGCCAATCTAACAAGCAACTGTGGAACTGTTTGGGAGTATGTGGCAAACATAATAATGTTAAATGTTCGGTAGCCCATCCTACCAATACAAGCAGGCGATTTTGGGCTTTCTCAGACTTTGTGCACATAATTAAATGCATAAGAAATAATGTGCACAAAAACTACGAAGTTTCTTACAGCAATGAAAGCGTACATTTTCTGTGCTATAGACGCCTTTATGAAGCTGATACTTGTTCTCAGTTTTCAAGAATGAGAGTCTGCCCCAAACTTACGAAAGTTCATATCAACCCAAATACATTTTAAAAAAATAATGTGAGGTTTGCTTTCCAGCTGTTTAGCCGATCTGTGGCTGATGGTATTAAATTCTTCCGGGAGACACACTTTGCTGGATTCGAAGGAAGTGAAAAAACGGAACAATTCACCAGAGAGCCTCGTAGATATATTAAATGCACCACTGCCTATAAATGGGCTGTACAAAGGATCAAACAAAGCCGATATACTTACGAGTTGGAAATCACTTCTTAATGAAGAACAGAATACTTTTACTTCTGAAAGGACATTACATTTGTGGAGACTGAAATACCTACTGACAGCCAAGTTAAATCAAGATACAATAGAAATACAAGTGGCTTGTACTATTCTTGCAGCAAAGTTAACTCTTCATTCACAGGAAATTATATTTTACTTCATTCCTTTAATGCCATTTTGCATTCTAGTGGTAACATTATTGTCTTGAATTTCTGTGAATGGCTGTCACAATGTGCATGTGTGAATTAGTTATTGTTAAACGACACTATTCTTCTCCTTTGCTAGTTTTCCAGGTGAATTTCCTGCTAAACGCTAGTGTTTGTATTAGCATTGTACCGCACTAACAGTTGCACTGCCATCTGTGCGGCGGAACACATGAACTACAGCAGTGATCACACTTCTCCTTCTAAACGCTCTGGTGTAGGTATGGATGGAATTTTCCTGGCACTGCTTCAGAAAGCCTGAGTGATTGTCTCTACACCTAGTAGGAATATTCAGGGTTTACCTGACCATGAGATATGTTTCACACTTCTGGAGGTAGGCCAAAGCATTTTTATACCCAAGCCAGACAGACATTCTCTCTGCAGGCCAAGGGAAATTTAAAAGATGGGATATTGGTTTATAGACCTCTACATTCCTGTCACTATGTCAATAGGCCAGGCAAATCAACAGAATTGGTGCTTCATCAGTTAGTCGTAAGGCTTGCAGGATCACTGAACTGTGGCGAACTGGCCATGGTAGTTTTTCGGAACATTGAGGTTGCCTTCAGGCACCATCCTCTGCCATGAGGAAGTTCAGCAGATGTGGTAGCTCGGAGGGGGGGGGGTTGATACAATGAGGTCATCAATATCACAGGGTTGCTCTCAAGAAGCAGTTTTGTCAACCATCCTGAGGTGTCTGGTCATAGATGAACTACTAAGCAGGCTCCCCAGGGAGGAGGCAGGGAAAAAGATGCCCAATACATGTTAACATATGCCTGGTTGCAACAGTCAAGTTCCCAAGTCGTGTTTTGGAGCTCTTGCAGGGCTCCCTACATCTCTACAGGAATGGTGTAAGGAAACAGACTTGTACATTAACCAGGATAAGACTGATATAAAGATCTTCTAGAGGAAAGGAGACTGCCTGAATTGGTAGAGCCCCTTCTGGGGAAGAAGTCAAAAGTGATTGGGAGTTATCTTAGACATAGGACTGACCTAGAAAAACCATGTGGAATACAAAGTGAAAAAGGCACACAATGCTCTATAGGCCATAGGATTGAGATGGGACCTCTGACCCAAGATGGTCACTGCAGTTATAATGGCCTCTGTAATCTATGTGGCACTGGTACAGCGGCCTTCCTCTTCAGTAAGGACAGTAACTGGCAAACTGAATTGGCTGCAAAGATTGACATGCTTGATGATAATGGGGCAATGTGGACTACTCCACAGTCTGCCATGGAGATCTTGGTGGACCGTCCTCCTATGTACTTGTCTGTGAAGGAGGTTGTGAGGGCGACTGTGCTTTGTCTCTGGACATTAAGGGGATGGTGTTCCCCATAAGGAACGCTCATTGATCCTGTCTGGGCCTCGGGAGATGTGTCCTATTACCCTAATGATAGGGGACATAATGGGAACAAGATTCAATGTTAGTCCAGGTTATTCAGTGATGATACCATCCAGGGAGGCATGGGGTCCAGAGACCAGGTTTCTCCTGAGGGAAGGGGTCCATCGATACACAGATCAATCCCACTTCACGGATGGGACAGGCACAAGAATCTACGGTCCTAGGACTGCTCTTACCATTACTCTTGGTAATGTTGACCGTTTTTCAGGCTGAGCAATGCATATAAACACTTTGCCATTGGCAAAAATCAGAATCTGCTCACATAGCATGGCAGCTTTGAAAGCCCTAATAGTGGTTAAAAATCACATTCAAATTGGTATGGCACTTCCAAAGGATAGTGGATAGATTCTGTGTCAGTGGGTGCCTAGGCATTCTGGTATTAGAGGTGATGAGACAGCAGATGCCCTGGCCAGGAGGGGTGCAGGGCCTAGGATTCATAGGACCTGAGTCTGTCTTTGGAGCATACCCCAGAAGTAGATTGCACCTTGGGCTCATCTTGAGATCTGGAGTAAGTAAACTGCTGCCAGGTAAGACCATGATTTCATTATGGGACTTGGCGGTAGTCTAAGCAAGTTTCTCCTGAACTTAACTAGATCTAGGCTCAGGAATGTTGGCTGTTTGACTGACCACAACACCCTGAACAAATATTTATGCATAATGGAGCTCATAGATGATCCCATGTGCTAGAATTGTGGAATGGATTTTGAGTTTTCCCAAAATATAGTATGCGAATGTGAAACATTTGCATTGCACATATGGCACCTTGGGCTCCTTAGAACCTGACGATATAGAAAGGATGGTCATCAAGGGCATCATCTGCTTTATCAAGACTGTCGAACTCAAATAATCTACCTAATATAAGAAGCACAAAAGACTTCAAGAGCCTATGTGCGGGTACTCTAGTGGGGCCACTCAGTTTATCATCATGATCATCATTGTTGTCGTCAGCATCAGAGGTGATGAAACAGGATTTACCAGTTTGACCTGGAGACTAAATGATAGCTTCTCAAAAACTTGTGGCAAACAAACTATTGTGTACCAGTGACCAGTAACTGTCCTTTGTTTCACAGGAGGAACAGTAGGCAAATGGTGAGAGTTGAAGAATCATAGTGGCCACCATTTTCTTCCAAACACTGTGTGAACACTTCACTTTGACTGGAAGGATTGTCATAACCACACAGCCATCTATCACTTAGTTTTCAGGTCAAGCTGTAAATCCAAGTTACATCACCACTAACAATGTCAGAAACCTGAAATCCTCCACTGAAGCTGGCCAGCATTTCTTCATATGATTCAGCACAGGTGTGCTTGTGCACATCAGATAAATGGTGAGGCACCTAATGGGATGAAACCTTCCTCATGAGAAGACAGCCTTGTAGTATTCTGGAAGTTGCTGCTGATCCAATCTGCAAAGCTCTCTGAATTTCTTCAAATGTCACAAGTCTATTTTTGCAGACATTTTTTCCACCACAGCTATGTTTTCCTCAGTCACTGCCATAGATGAATGACCACACTTAGCCCCACCTTTTAATGAAGTTTGGCATCATTTAAATTCTTGAAACCACCAAAAAACTGTGGTTCAGGGTGAAGCAATGTCCCCAAAAGCCTGTTGCAAGTGCTCAAGACTTTGGAACTCACTTAAACTACTTTTAAAATCATATAAATCACTGTGCAAAAGTGCTCTCTTTCCATCTCCATTCTAGAAACCGCTGTTAGCACTCTAGGAGTTGCCATTGTGGTATATGATCTTGAATTTGAGATTTCCTTGTGGCCTCCTGGGAAAGTGCAGGTCAGTTGGGTAATTTAATGCATGGGCATGTTGCCATGGTAGCCTAGTATAATAAGAATACTTTTAAAGTAATTTACACTAAAGATAGATGTTTGAACAAGCTTTCACTTAAGATACGTAATGAACAAATTCTAGTCTTTATAGCATGAATAGTTGACATTCACAATTGATAAACATAGCCTTACAGGAGTTATTCACAGATAGTGAGCTAGCAGAACAATGATGAAAATACTGCAGTGCAAGTGAATCATGCATACATGTGATCTCGGCCAGGTTACAAAACATGCTGTATAGAAAATAAGCATTTGTAAGAGTAGTTTGTGAAGAGTGGGTAGAGAAAGTCATATGAATATATCATATCAGTTTTTGCTCTCTATTTTGTATTAATTAAACTGAAGCTTTGCAGAATTAGTTTCATTATACACACTTTGTTGTACAAGGGGGATACAGAAAACAATCAGAGTGCTATATGCTGGCTTAAACTTCCACACTATGTTAGTGACATCATGAGAAATGACTGAACAACAGCACCTTAAAAATGACAAAATATTGAAAAATTCAAACCAATATTAGCAGATATCTCAGATGCTACAGAAAAATTTGATATAAATTGTGTTTTACACGTTTTTTTTTTTTTTTCATTAAGATTTTAATCTATATCTTAAGGTTTATTCATTATACAAAATTATATGAATGCCAAATGAAGAGGACTTCACATTCTATTCTAGAAAATTCAAGATACTTATTTTATTTGTCATGTAAATATCTGACACTTTAATCAAAATTGTTAGCCTCTTTTTATTGTTAGAGCCATTTTTTAGAAAAAAACGGTGTGAAACATTTTCCATGTAAAGGGTAGCTTAGAATGCACCAATTTGTATTTATCTGATATTTTACTTTTGAGTTACACTGTTCTCAGAACCACACAGACACATACCACACATATCTCTTTCTAAAAATGCTTTTTCTTTTTGGTTACAGGGTTTCAAAACATGTATTTTGGGTGAATTCTCAACATTAAATTTTTTGGTGGAATAGAATATTTTTCTTACCCATTACAGATAGGTGACAGAAATAGTAAAAACAGGGTAAGCTCTAAAGCATAAAATAAACAATAAACATAATGTGGCTAGCATTGTTTGTTAACTTTGCGCACAAGTTGATTTCTAGTGCATTCTGCCAAGTGCAAAATCAAAGTAACATTTGAAAAACTTAGAAGCTGAAGTACAGAAAGTGGAAAAAGATTGACAGTATAGCTCTCTCAATATCACAGGCCAAAAGAAAAAATAGGAGGAAGGAAAAGCCTCCCCATGCCTTTGTTCTTCTACTTTTAGGCAATGAAGTTTTAAGGCCCCTAATTGGAACTGCAGATAGATGTCTTTCTACTTTTTCAAATTCCTCACCTTCAGTTATTAAAATCACTGAAGGATATGCTGGATCTGGATTCACTACTTCAGTATGTTTCACAGCAGTGATTACTTCTAAATGCAATCCAACATCTTCATCAAACTTGTTGGTGATTGGATGGAATTGAGTTTTAAGAGCAGCAATTATTTTTGGCTATATCATCTACGGAAGGCAGTTCAAACTTACCACTCTCAAGATTTGTACAACTGTATCTTGTTGGTGGCACTTGCTTGCTTTGCTTTCTTCTTTATGTTCTCATAACAAAATTTCAGGGACTTCCATTCATGCTGGATGACGTTCCCTGAACTACACTTCTTTCTGATTTGTTTCTGTGCCTCCTCCTAACGCTTCACGTGGAGCTATCAGTCCTTTTATTTTCAATGCCAGATTTACATTCTAAAACCATGTCGATTAACATATCATTTCTTCTTTCTTGAAATTTGCTGTACAAGTATTTTCATTGCTTTCATTCCCCTCGATTTTGCCTTTTCTTTTTTTAATATATCAGAGACAAATAAAAGTTGAATGGTTTATAATATTTTTGTGCTGAGAGAAGTTCAAGACGACATTTCCAGCACCTTCTATAAGGTAAGAGTGTTATACATGCTTTATGTGTGGAGTTTATGCTGTGCGGCCGTAAGGTTTTAAATGAAGGAATCTGTGCATATAGAGAGGGTCGATGGAAATTCATTACATTAATTTAAACCAGTGATAGATCTTGGTATTTGGAACACAGTTTGTATCTTACGTTTTTGTATCTGGCCATTTCCTACAAAGATATTTTAGTTTTATCGAAAACAAGCTGGCAACACTAGATTTCACTTTCACTAGGTCAGTATATAACTAAACAAGCATCACCACTGCTTCCGGAGCTGCATGGCTCCTGAGTGTAAACACAGACATACCATGCCTTGTCTACTACGTCGTAATAAAAAGTACATCTGAATTATCCAGTAATGCATACTGTAACCTGAACTCACAATCTAAGGATATTATTTATCATTTCCTTCAACATCAAACTTAAATTGTTTCATAGCTGCTACTGCTATAATTTAATAAACCATCTCTCTGACATGGTACAGAGGTACATTTTGAGGCAGTATTTCCACATAAGCCCTCTAGAATGACTTAATACGAAATTATAGAGGCAGCAGAAAAGCCTACTGATACCATAAATTGTAAATATAGTTAGTAAAGACTGAGTCTTTTTTAAATGGCTTGATTCGGCATTGCAACAGAAATCATAAGTGTCCGCAATAATTTGAGTGATTTCTGAGTTTAAAGTGAACAGATATTTATAGTGATTGATACCGAAATTTAGATTTCCGATCGAATGGGCTTTTGAAAAAGACACGTTTTAATTTAATTGCCGGATATGAGATTTGCGATAAATATTGAGTAATAACATAAATAGATAATATAGCAGGAAGTGTTGTAAGGTGAGCAAGATATGAGTAAATAATAGTCGTTAAATTTGTAGAATAAACGCATTATTGGTTTGAAATTAACGAGTCATGACGTCATACCACATAGTTTAAATACACGTTCGAAAGTCAGTTCTACAAACCTTAAAAGTCGCGCGAGATATCTAATAAAATATAAAGTAAACATCGATTAATCCTAAAAAAAGTAATTATATATTTGAAATTCATAAAAGAACATGTTATAATAGAAAGGGACATTTCTAAATTGCGGGAAAAGGAAATAGCATTTTGGATACGAGGCTTTCTTGGATGACGTCATGACATTCAAATGGAAGAGAACGGTCTTCTTAGCGTGGGTAAGAGAAAGCGTCAGTCAGTACTCAACCAGAGACCAGTACGGGAGTTCGTGCTGCGCGGATGTGGGGGTGATTCCTCTACAGATACAAATATTTTCGGCATAACTCCTGAAAATATTTAAATAGGAAATAAACAATCTATAAAGTTGTTCTTGGGTTGTCCATTACACTTACGCAAACCCGAGATAAAGAGATCTTATGCAGAACTAGCCGAGGCGAGCTACATCGAAGGGCAACGTCACGTCACCAACGACTTCAGCTTCAAATGGCGATCGAATAACTAGGACACAACGACATATTACAGCTTCAAATTGGCTTCCCAACGTGTGGCGCCGAAAGAATGGACCAAACCCCCAAGACGACTAGATCAGCATCGAGCCAGCAGACAAGAAGGTGCCCAGCGTGTCAACATCTGTGAAAAGTGTAGTGAACAAGTTTAAGTGCAGTTAAAGTGAAATAGTGAAAATATTGAAAATTTTGGTGAGTAGAAAAACACATGTAAATAGCTTAGAAATGGAAGACAGTGATACAGACTTTTTAGGTTTTGACAGTCCGGAAATTGAGAAAAGTGTAAGTAGGATGGAAGAATTTAATCAGAATGTAATTGGTAGCAGAATATGCCAAGAATTAGAAGATCAGAACGTTAGAGAAACACCTAGAGGTAGTTCAGAAATGTTTAGTAATAATTCAGAAAGGCCAGCATTTATGTCAGAAATAGAGAATATGTTTCAAACGATAATGAAAAAGATGAATACAGAGTTAAGTAAAAAGATAGATGAAAATAGTAAAGAATTAAGAACAGAGTTAAGTCAAAAGATAGATGAAAATAGTAAAGAATTAAGAACAGTGAAAAAGATGAGTACAGAGTTAAGTCAAAAGATAGATGAAACTAGTATAGAGTTAGGACAGAAATTAGAGAAGGGACAACAGGAATTGGGAATGCAATTGGAGAATCAGAAGAGAGCTTTAGAAACCTTTAGGGAAGAAGTTAGGGAGGAAATTAATAAAGTTAGTAGTGAAGTAAAAGAAAATAGAGAACAGGTAGAACAGGTTAAGGGAGAATTAGAGACAATAAGGCAAGAAGTAAAGAATTCTGAAAAGAAATTAGGTCAACAAGTTAGTGAAAAATTAGATAAAGAAAGGGAAAGAGTAACATATAGTTTAGACAAACAAAGGGAAGAGGTAGTACAAAGGTTACATAAAGACAGGGAAGAAATTAGAGAAGAGTTACAGGGGTGTAAAGTTAGAATAGAAAGATCTGATGTAGAAAGTGAAAGGCAGGCTAGAAATTTGGAGGATGTTACAGACCAAATAAAAGGAGTAGTAACAGAAATTACTCAGGTAAAAGAGGCCTTAGAAAATTTGAGATTAAGTGAAAATGCATGTAATCACAACAATCTTAGTAAAGAAGTTGCAAGAAACGAGGCAATACCAGGTGTATCAGCTGACATTTCGATGCAAAATAGGGGTAACAGTAATTCCCATTCTGATCTCGGAAATAGCTCAGGGATAGGTGACAATTCAAATTTACATTGGCCTAACCATGTCTTAAATGAAATGACACCTCCAGTTTTTGAAAATGAAGATTCAGATGATCCTAAAGCCTTTTTAGAAGGGTTACAAGAGTACTTCACGGTGAAACGTATACCAGAGGAGTACAAGATGGTGATAGTAAGAAAATGCCTAAAGGGTAATGCTGCTAATTGGCTAGGCCTTTCTATGGGTAACAATAATGATTACAGGACCTTTAGAAACATCTTTTTAACCAGATATTGGGGAGCTAGTAGGCAGGCTAATATTAGAGTTGAATTAAGCAATGGAAAATTTAATCCTAGATCGGAGGAATCGATGGTCAACTATTTTATGAGAATAGCGAGAAAATCGAAGATGTTGGATCCTCCCTTGGATGAAAAAGATCTAATAAATATAGTTACTCCACATTTTCCGGAAACGCTTCAACACTACCTAATCATAGCCCGACCCGATAGCATTGCAGCTATGATCGAATTATTATCAGCCTTAGAAGTCAATAAGCCAAAACACGCATTTGGAAATAAATATGAAAAAAAAGAAATTGTCAATTCTTTCGGGCAAGGGGCACAGTATTATCAGAATAGAAGTGAGGTTAGGGAAAGATATAAAGGACCAGTACCAAGGATGGAATCATTCCGGTGGGAAAATCAAGGTAGATATAACCAGGAAGGGCGTCACCAAAATAGAAATGGGAATCAAAGGGGAAGAAATATAAGGGTGAATTATATGAATACAAATAGATTTGATCGAGGTAGACGGGGACGTTATTTTGGACATAGTAGAAATTCAAATGATGGGTATTGGACAAACGGAGATAATGAGTTTAGACCGAGGTCACCAAGACAGGAAGAAAGGTATTCTAATGGACGAAATTCCCCCGAAAATGCGGAAATGGTCGAGGCCATTAACACGGTCAAAAACATGGTAGGAAGTAACCCCGATTTAATGCAGGAAAACAGAAGTAACAATTTGGGAAATAGTACAGGAGCCATACCTAAAAATCAGGGAAACGCCAGACCCGGTCAAACGCGCCTTCAGTGAGAACTGGGTATCCTAGTAATGATTGTGATAAGTACTCGGAAATAAATAGTCCTGGAAGGCAAATGATGATACAAAAGAAAAGAGAATGTAAAAATAGAATCGACGAAAACGAAAAAGTAGGAGATCCACCTAAAATCAAAATTGGAGTAAATGGAAAACAATACAATGCAATTATAGATACGGGATCAAATAGCACAGTATGCTCACAAAATTTTTATGATAATTTACAAAGTAGTGGTTTTAAAGTAATGTCTTTACCAGTTAATGGGATATATTGCTCGCTAGCTGTGGGAAAACGAAAAGAGAGAGTAAAATTTCAAGCAATGATAAATATTGAAATAAATGGGAGAATACTTGGAATTTTATTTCTGATTGTAGGAAGACTTGTGACAGATATTATAATAGGTTGTGATTGTCTTTATGCCTGGGAAGCTGTGGTGAATTTTAAAAACATGATTCTAGAAATGAAAGTTGAAGATGAGATCATTATAGTGCCTTTTGTGGAAGATAGTAGTTCAGAAACTATTGTAAGAGAAAAAGAGGAAGAAGAAATCCAAGGGGATACATTCTTTGTAGAATATGTTAAAGTAGGAGCTATGGAATTAACTGAAGTAAATGTTAAAGAGTACAGTGTCGATAATAAAGAAAATGTAGAATGGGATAAAAATGATTTCATAGACAATTTGAGGGTTTCTGATGCAACTAGGTACTATGATAGGGAGAGTAGTGAAGACTTAGAAGAATTGTTGAGGGAAAAGGTAACTCAGGCTGATCAACTAAATGAACAACAGAGGGATAAATTGTTTGAAATATTAATCCGAAATAAAGAAGTATTCTCTGAGAAACCTGGTAAATGTAATATTTATACTCATTCGTTTGAGATGATACCCATCAAACCTTTTACACATAAAGCGAGAGCTATCCCTAGTACAATAAGAGAAGAGGTAGATGCAGTTATAAAGTCAATGTTAGAAGATGAGGTTATTGAGATTTCGAATTCAGAGTTTGTGAATCCCCTATGTATTGTAAATAAGGCCAATGGAAAGATTAGGGTGACATTAGACTCGAGAAAACTAAATCATTGTTCCTCATACTTTCCATCAGGGAATCCAACAGAACGTGTCCTCCGAGATATAGGAATTTATTTACGTGTACTTACACATCATAATCACAAGGATTGGGTGAAATATTGTCCATTGATAGAAAAGATTATCAATCACACCATTAATGTAACTACTGGGTTTGCACCAATAAAATTAATGTTAGGAATTGAACCAGAACCAATATTGATCGGGGAACCAAAAACACTGAAAATTAATGACATTCAGTTAAGTGAAAAAGAAAGAGCGAAAATTGCTTTTGAACGAATCAAGAAAAAGGCAGAGAAGCGAAAATTAAAGAAAAAAGAGTAGAAAACATAAATGGGAACCTAAGATAGGCGATTGGGTACTAGTTAAAGACCATAAGTTATCAAGTGCCTTGAGAGGTAGGAACAAAAGGATGGAATTGTTATATAAAGGTCCTGCAGAAATTATATCAAAATTTGGTTATCATACCTATGAATTAAAAGATGTTAAAAATGAAAAATGTCTGGGAAGATGGCATAAACAACTCCTTCGACCATACAAGAAACCGTGTGGTGCCTTGGAACCTTGATTTAATGTAAAAGAAAAATTGGAAGTGTCATTTGTCTATTGGCGCCCAATCAGCTTTGAGATAAAATGTAATTGTTAGCTTACTTGAAAATCATATATTGGTCAGGTACTTACATATTCATGAAAAATGCAGAATGTGAATTGCTATCTACTACAAAGAGCTTAAAAATATATTGTATAGAGCTCACAATAACAGCTTCAGAAAGATTGTTAAATTGTTCATTTCCGCATAGAGAGAAAACAGAATATTTACTTTGTAAACATTTGTTAAAATATTTAGATGTATAGATAGTTATCACAGAAAGACAAAGAAAGAACTTGTCTAAAGAGTGTAATGGATTTATATAAATATATGTACATTTTAGTGCTTAAAGGATATAGTACAAATATGTGTTACAATAACAAAAGTGAAAAATCACAGT
This sequence comes from Tenodera sinensis, assembly GCA_030765045.1. Lineage (NCBI taxonomy): Eukaryota > Metazoa > Arthropoda > Insecta > Mantodea > Mantidae > Tenodera > Tenodera sinensis. The sequence goes on from JAUKNM010000039.1 coordinate 128,503, forward strand.
GCAAGTGATAGTGAGAGCGAAGTGAGCAAACATGAACTAAAAGAAGGAAGTATAAAGAAAGACTCTTGAAATTTAACCTTTATATAAAAGCTTCACAGAAGAAACCATAACATATTGTAATTAGTATTTAAGGATTAATGTTAAGTCAAGTGTATAATTGTTTGTCATGTTAAAAAGATTAATGAGAAAATGTGTTAATAACCAATTTCAAAAACAGTGTAATTGAAAATTGTATATAATGGGAGTGTTGCCGATTATTCAAAATACAGGAGTAAATTTTAATTTTTCTTTCGGGCAAGACATTTACATTATTTTATTATGAAATAATAAAATAATATAAATGGGGGCATTTGATACCGAAATTTAGATTTCCGATCGAATGGGCTTTTGAAAAAGACACGTTTTAATTTAATTGCCGGATATGAGATTTGCGATAAATATTGAGTAATAACATAAATAGATAATATAGCAGGAAGTGTTGTAAGGTGAGCAAGATATGAGTAAATAATAGTCGTTAAATTTGTAGAATAAACGCATTATTGGTTTGAAATTAACGAGTCATGACGTCATACCACATAGTTTAAATACACGTTCGAAAGTCAGTTCTACAAACCTTAAAAGTCGCGCGAGATATCTAATAAAATATAAAGTAAACATCGATTAATCCTAAAAAAAGTAATTATATATTTGAAATTCATAAAAGAACATGTTATAATAGAAAGGGACATTTCTAAATTGCGGGAAAAGGAAATAGCATTTTGGATACGAGGCTTTCTTGGATGACGTCATGACATTCAAATGGAAGAGAACGGTCTTCTTAGCGTGGGTAAGAGAAAGCGTCAGTCAGTACTCAACCAGAGACCAGTACGGGAGTTCGTGCTGCGCGGATGTGGGGGTGATTCCTCTACAGATACAAATATTTTCGGCATAACTCCTGAAAATATTTAAATAGGAAATAAACAATCTATAAAGTTGTTCTTGGGTTGTCCATTACACTTACGCAAACCCGAGATAAAGAGATCTTATGCAGAACTAGCCGAGGCGAGCTACATCGAAGGGCAACGTCACGTCACCAACGACTTCAGCTTCAAATGGCGATCGAATAACCAGGACACAACGATTTTACAGCTTCATGATGGAGAAAGATAGAGTGAAAGTGCATTAAATAAGTACAAATTCTGCGACGTGGCACTAATAACAATAAAGATAATGACTTATAAAAATCTGTAATCCGTGCATGCAGACCCATAGCAAGATTAAAAAAGACACCAAGCCATTTTCTCGTCCAATGTTTAACCCTATCTCTACCATCCAATTCGCATAAAAAACATGGCTATTTTGTATAACCTCCTTGTTGCCCTAGTAAGATACTGGATACCTTTAGGTCCCCACACAAGAGCCATTGATATTCCTGGTAATTAATCTTTTCTAAAATGGTTTCAAGATTTCCATATGACTCTCTTAGGAAAACAAATGTGCAAGTGGTTTTGAGGCAAATTCGCTTCTATAGTGCAATAAATCAGCTTTTAGGCTTCATTTTGAAGCATCAATAAATAAATGCCAGTCGTTACTATCATATGTTGGTCTTCCCAGTTGTTGAATTAAACCTGGTAAATCACTGCGATATACAAGGTGGTCTTCCATCTTAAAGAGCTTGGTAAATTCTTTATTTCTATTCCTATACCAGGAAAATGTGGTGTCTGGGTCCAGCATATTTTTCTTTTAATCTCAATCCTAGTAATTCGCTCTTGTCCTTGGTAAGATCTAAGTCTCTTACTAAGTCGTTCAACTCTTCTTGACCAAAATGCTGTGTCTTGTCTTCAACAGTGTGTGCTGGGAAATACTCATCAACACTGGAATTTTCTGTTGACCCAGAGACTGAACTCTTAGTATGCTCTAGTTGAGTTGGTGGAACAAGAATAGGGAGATCTACTCCATGTAGCACAGGCCTTGGAGCTGATGCAAGACCATCTAGATATTTAATTTTTTATTTATTTATTTATTGTACCCAGATACGTTACACATGCAGAAGTAACAATCATCAAAATTATTTTTTTGTTCATGCCATATCATAGGAATCCCGAACTTCATTGATTTCTGTTTTCCACTGTACCACTGCCTTAGTCCTTCACTACATTAATAAATCCCCCCTTAGAAATAACTGTAATCCAGTCCTGCAGCACTTGTTTTGGAAAATTACAGTCACTACCTTTATTTCCCAAAGTACTGTCAAAAGGCTGACATTTGTATGCAATATAAAGATATTTTATACCATGTATGTTAAAATCTTCAGTTTCAGTGTAGTGAATCATACAAAGATATTATTTAACCCTTTGTGAGTGAAAGCCCATATATGGGCGACGTGTCTGGACCCTGACAAGAGAAAATCCATATATGAGTTTGGAGTCATAGAGCTATTGTGATCGGCTCTTCTTGCTCAAATAATTAATATATGCTGCCAATCGATGGCAGGAAATGTTCTTTCAGATGTTGGTGGTCGGTTAATCCCCAATTTTCTGTAGTCAGTGCCTGGTAAGCAGAGGGTCTGTGGTTCAAATCCCAGTGTGGCATTGAATATTTAAGTTCCAGTTGTACCTCTCAAACATTGCCCACACATGGCTTGTGTGTTTAAAAACACCAACAGTAAGTTTGTTGGCATAAATAAATAATAATTACCATCTGAAGGTTATTTAATCCCGGGACATAAAGTACTTGCAATAGTAAGTCACCATTGGGGTAATTGTCTCAGATGTGAGACTGCCTTTGTGGTTTACTGGGAGAAAATACAAACTGGTTTCAGAATTCAATGTCATTCTGGCAGGTTGTCACAGTAGCTTAATGGTTAGAGCACCCGCCTGGTAAGCGGAGGGCCTGTGGTTCAAATCCCAGCTGCAGCATTGAATTTTTAAGTTCCAGTTCTACCTCTCAAACATTGCCCACACATGGCTTATGTGTTTAAAAACACCAACAGTAAGTTTGTTGGTATAAATCAAACGACTACTTCAAGAGAGTTGTTCAACTCAGCCATATACTAGATAAACTTTTTTGAAGCTTTGTAGCAGTGAATGCACATTCCAATGAATGAACGTTACATTATGAATTAAATTCAAAGGTAAATTGATTAATAACAATATAGAATTTCCTGGAACATCTTTCGGAGGTGCATTTTCCTCCATTATCAACCATACAGTCAATACCCAGTTCAAAATGAGCCTCCGAAACTTGTTCTGGGAAATTCTAAAGTGGGTGTTTTTTTAGTGTTATTAATAATCAGCTTACCTTTGAATTTAATTGATTACAACACTATTTTCAACATTTCCAAGAAAAAAGTGACGAATTTTGGAACACTAGTCGATTTATAGCGCATGATGAAAGCAAGAGCTTTCGAAACATATCCTATTAATGTGCAATGTAAGTGGAGCAAAAATGTTTCAAAATTTGATTCATAACATTCATTCATATAGTAATGTTCAGTATTTTAATCATGCTACCAGGTTTACTTCTTAGAAAACATGTTTAGCAAACTTCTGGAAACATATTTTTGCTGCCAAATTACATAACTCTATACTAGTGAAACTTTTTCACTTTCCCATTCACACATTTCAAATATTATAAAAGCTGCAGGCTGGAATTACATTGTTCCAACAGACAAAATGATATAATATGAACTTACGGCACAAGGGAGCCTGAAGGATAGACAATATCTCCTATTACAAGAGTGTCTATTTGATCAAGAGGCACTTTGCGATGCTCTAGACATTTCAAAGCAATGAAATCATATTTGACGGTTATCAAGGAGTTAGATGTCAACAGCACCAGTCTCTCTTTCTCTGCATCCCATAAGCTGATTCTGAAACAGAGAATAACAGTGTTTTATTACTCCATTCAGGAACTTTAGAAAAAGGCACCTATTATGTTTTTAATTACAATAAAACATACATTGGAAAAACCAAAGTTTCGCTTCAAAGAGCATGGAATAATCTACCTCTAATCAACTCAAAGCAACAGCTGAAAAATCGAAATTGGTAATTTTGTATGGGAATTGCCACCTCGGATTACTTTCAGTATATGGCGTTTGTTGCCGACCTAACATTTGACAGCTGAATCTATTACATTTAAAATAATTTCTTTGTAAAAGAAAAAAAAAAGTAGTGGATTTTAAGAACAGATTTGATTAAATCCAATTTAATAACATTTTGCGAACATTCACTTTGATATTATTCTATTAAGGTAAATTGACTTTGTAGACTTAGAAATAAACAATACAGTTCATTCAATTTTGTTTTAGCAAGGCTTGAAAAATTAGGGCAGGCTTACACATAACTATAAAATGTGTTTTAGTGAAACTCAAATTTAGCATGAGGATTTCAATATTGTAAAGTTCTCAAAGTACGTTCAACAAATTTGAGTGATTGTGAAAACAATTGTGTTGTTTTAGTGCGCATAACAATGCCAATGAGAGGACAAGCTGAAATATTACTTTCAGTATATATCATTCGATTTCAAATGGTTCCCCATGCATCTGGCCTTTGCAATGACCATCAACAAATCACAAGGCCAGTCGTTGAAAGTTTGTGGAATTAACTTGGAGTTTCCATGTTTCATGCATAGACAACTGTATGTCATGCTTTGGAAAGCCATCATCTTTGTTTATTTATGCATGGGAAAAGAAAGCAAAATAGTCTACTAGAAAGCTTTGCATTGAATGTTAACTGCATTTATCTTTTATATAAATAAAAGACATTAAGATGAAATAAAAGTGTAAATTAAAAAGAGAAAATGGCACTGGTTATGCCATATGCTCAGGAAAGCAGAAGGTGCTACCAAAAAGGATGTGATGAATTGGAATCCCCAAGGAGCAAGGAAAAGCGGTAGACCCAGAATGACATGGAGAAGAACCATAGAGGAGGAGATTAAGAAGAGTGGTAAGAGCTGCAGGGAGGTGAAGTGGTTAGCTAGTCATAGAGGAAGATGGAAGACCTTTATTGATGTGCTATGTTCCACAAAGGAATAACAGGAACAAAGATCAAGTTCATAAAAGACATTAAACTCATTTAAATTAAAACAAGTTTCATTTAATAACCAAACAACACTCAAGCTGTACACGATGTGTAATATTATTGGCCTCAATGAATTGTAGTTGTAAGATTGATAATAATCACTCATGAAGTATTATAATCAAATCAATTTTAGGCGGCAAGAAGTTCACCGTGTCATAAAATCAAGCAGAGTTGTACAGAATGTTTAAATTGTTGTTTGTATTCTCTCGGACTGGAAGCTTTAATATGTATAAAAGATACAACACAATTAAGATAACTGGATATTTATTTTAACACTTTCACCGTTACATGGGCAAGCTATCAGAAGAATAAACAGAGTTGCTAAGCTACAAAAACAAAACACAAAAGTTGTATAAATGATTACAGAATAACCAACACTCCTCCTCGTTTACACAACCTTACATTTTTCTCTTAATCAAAGATAAACAACCCTGATTGTCCTCCTAAATTATTGTGGCACTGTTCACATCTTGGTGCATGTCTTTCAACAAATGCTGCAACCACAGAGCTTCTTGACACTTTCCATGGTCTGGTCATCTCCAGTGGCTGCAACTCAAGTCACACATAGGCATGAGTGAGTTCCTGTGATGCTGAAATGTATGCCTCCATCTGACCCTGCTCCTCTTCCAGGTACTCAATCTCGCCACTCACCTGCTCCATTTCTACCCTCTTATCCCCAGCTTGTGCTCAGAGGTTAGACACACAGTCCTCCAATATGGTTATTCTCTGACAGAGTTCTGTAATGATTTCCATGTGTTCTACTAGGATTTTCTTCACTGCTACCAACTCACGCATCACATCTGAGGACCCTCTAGCCAATAAACTGCTTCTCTGACTTCCTTTGTCACTGCCACTGACACTATGAGTTCTTCTACCACTGCCAATGGCACTGACACTGCCACCACCAGTACAACTTTCTTTGAATTTGCTGGAAATTGCTGACAGTCAACACAGCTTCACCCCAAAATTGATTTGGTAAGCCTGCATCAATCAGCATACAACGTGCCATTTCTACCAGAGTTCTATTCTTCCTCTCTGCTATGCCATTCTGCTGTGGGGAATAAGTTGCAGTTAACTGAGTCTGGATACCTTCATTGGCCAAATATGTTCTTAATTGTTTATTTAGATATTCACCTCCACGATCAGATCGAATAATCTTGACTTTTCTGTCAAACTTGTTTTTCACAAGTGCTACATAATGTTTCAAAGTATCAGGAACTTTAGATTTGTTTGCCAATAAATATACATGAGTATACCTTGAAAAATTATCTATAAATGTGACTATAAATCGCTTACCACTTGGTGTCATGGTTTGCATTGGTCCACAAACATCTGTATGGATCAAATCAAGTGATCTGGTAGACTCGCTTGAAGATTGTTTTGGGAATGGTAATCTGGTCAGCTTTCCTTTCATGCACGTATCACATGACATTTGGATACCGCAATCAACTATCTTCAAATCATCTAAGTGACCCTCAGCATGCATTTTCCTTATGGCCTCTGGGTCATGATGTCCCATTTTCCGATGCCATGTATGGATACAATTGCTGTTGTGTTCCAACACTGCATGGATTTTGTATGGCTCACACAATTTGTACAAGTTTCCAGTGGACTTAGCAAATCCAATCTGTTTTCCATCTTTGCATATTTCACAATAGTCTTTACTGAAGTTAACAGAAAAATTGCTTAAGTTTAGCTGTCGAACAGAAATTAAATTTCCAACAACTTTAGGAGCATAAAGCACATTGGTAACAGTAACTGGTGTCACTTCTCCCTTTTTATTCTTAAGCATCAATTTTCCTGTCCCGATGCCAATAACATCAACTAGTTCACCATTTGCAACTTGAATTTTATTAACATAGGATCTATCCAAGGATGTGAAAAACTCTCTGTCATTGGTTACATGCCGAGTGGCACCTGAATCTAAAATCCAACTATTTGACGGAATGTCAAATGTAAATATATGCTCTTTATGTTCAACTGCATTCACTTTATTTGGTTTTTCTTTCCAACTTGAGTATTTCTTGCAATCCTTTTTCATGTGTCCATACCTTTTGCAAAAATAACATTTCATGGAAGTGTTTTTAAAATCTTTTCTGGATACTGTCCTCATCATTTTATCTGAAGAATTACAGGAAGCCCCTTCTGCATATTGTTTACGTTCATATTCAGCAATCACCTTTTGCTGTACTATGGCAAACGTTGGTTCATCCTCTGGACGTGTTTCCAGTGCTGTAATTAATGGATCATAATTTCTAGGCAAACTGCTCAACAACATTGCAACACTCCATTTATCCGATAAAGATTCTTCACCTATGTCTCGAAGCTTTAAAAACAATTCTTGCATGCGAGTAATATGTTGTGGAATATTACCGCCTTCTTCGAGTTTCAAAGAACAAATTGTTCTCATTAAATGAACTTTATTCGTTAACGTACTTTTCTCATGATATTCCTTAAGAGCATTCCACATTTTCTTTGCTGTGGACTTACCCCTGATGTGGATAAGTTGATCATCTTCCACCGTAAGTCCGATGTAGGCTTGTGCTTTGCTATCAGCTGTATTCCAATCGGCGATTAACCTTTCGTTTGAACCTGTATCTATCGGTCTTTCAGATTCAATTACCTTCTTAAACAAGTTATCTTTCATTAAAAGCAGTTGTACTTTATATTTCCAGTTTGAATAATTATGATTATTCAACTTTACGATGTCACTTCGAAAGTCAGCCATTTTGTTACTTAAACCTTATGTAACGAAACTGAAAATAAACCGCTTCGTGTATCGCACTTTATACTTATATGCCTGGGCCCATAACCTGTTGTTTGTATTCTCTCGGACTGGAAGCTTTAATATGTATAAAAGATACGACACAATTAAGATAACTGGATATTTATTTTAACACTTTCACCGTTACATGGGCAAGCTATCAGAAGAATAAACAGAGTTGCTAAGCTACAAAAACAAAACACAAAAGTTGTATAAACGATTACAGAATAACCAACATAAATAATAGTGTTCGATATTGTAACAGAAGTTGGGATTGGTGAAAACTAGAAAAAAGGTTCCTATAAACATATGTCTGAAAGAAATACTTGTTGAGATATGAGCCATTTTAGGAAAATGTTCAATATAAGCACATTTTTGATAGGTTTAGTATACACCAATGTTTTTAAATGTCCCCATAGTCAGAAACCTAATGGTCTGACAAATGGGGAGGTCATGATAATGGACCTCCTCGACCAATCCATCGTCCATTAAATGTTTGGTTTAAGTGTTGTCATATGAAGCATACAAAATGGGGTGGTGCCCTGTCATGCATAAACCATATGTGTCATCTTTCCACAAGCACAACTCCTCCAAAAGCACAGGTAACTCATTGCACAGGAATCGATGATACACAGCACCTGTTAATCTGTTTGACATGTATGGTCCTAGAAGTCTGTTACCCACAATTCCTGCCCACACACTGGGACTAAAGTGATCCTGATAATACTTAAACCAAACATTTAATGGATGATGGATTGGTCAAAGAGGTTCAGTAGCATGGCCTTCGCATTTGCCGGACCTCAATCCATTGGATTTCTGGCTAGGAACATTTAAAGACATTGGTGTATGCCAAACCCATCAAAACTGCGGATACTTTGTGAATTTTTGTAAAATGCCTCATATCTCAACAAGCATTTGTTTCCGAACATGTTTATAGGAACATTTATTCTAGTCATGACCAATCCCAATTCCTGTTGCAATATCGGACACCTTTTTTTAAACATCCTATATACAACTGCAGCTCATAATGCCATTATATCAAAGCAGAAATACAATTATTAAAATCACTTAAAATTCCAGAGAAGGGATGTTTGAGAGATAACTTCAAGAATTATAAATTATGGCTGATGACTTTTGACTCCCTAGAAGCAGACAATTCCAACTTAAATTATCACTCAGTGAACAAGAGTTTCATTCTGCAGTTAAATTAGTGTCTGTCCCATGTGCAAGTTGAAATGCAGAAATTCAATAAAAGTACTAAAAGTGAGCTTTTAAAACAGTGGGTTCAGGACTGTGGACCTTTGGATTATACTACAGATGGAAAATTAATTTTTTAAGTGTGTAATAAACAGAGTGTGAGCAAAAGTTTGCTATGCCAACATTCAACTACAAAGCAACAACTTGCAGATAAAATGAAACAGAGTTCCTTGAAGCAAATGTTATTGACACAACAATCCAACTCTTCATCTAATTTGAAAAACAAATATTATAGTGATTTATGCCACATGCTAATTGCAGTAAACATACCATAGAATTCACATAGCAATCCCTCATTCTGGAACTTCCTAGATAAAGATTATAATCATACCATTCCAAATGAATCAACCCTCAAGAGAAACTATCTGGAAGACTGTTACTGTACAGTTAAATCAAAGATGACACCGATCTGCATTTCAAAACTTATTGTTTGTTTGTTTGAATCTAATAGGTGATGCTAAACAGATTTTTTGTGCTGAATTCGAAAATAATCTCCATTTTCTCCCATCACGTTAGGTTTTCAAAATATTTATAAATAACAGAAATGAAATTAAAAGTTGTAAAATGTAATAAAAATTACTTTTAACAAGAATTTTGTACGAAAAACTAGGCCATAATTATAATTTGTTATTTGCCACTAATTAATAAGCATATTCATAACCTTGCCTCAATGTTGCACTTTACATTTTCTGCTCTTTGACCTTCTCACATATTGTTCAGAGCAGTCCCTTTTTAATATCTAACAATAGCCGCCATCATGTGAACACTACACTTCCCTTGATACCTCATTTCCAAATTGTTATATCCTGGTGAAATCTTTCACCCTATTCCTCACTAAAATCTCCTAAATTATCAGGGAATGAAGAAAATACACTTTGACACTCGTGTTGTGATCAATTTGTTTGAAATTTTGTAGCATCACTTTCACCATGTTAACCTAACTTAGGTCTTTTTTATTTTCAAGAAAATTAAAAATATTTCTGAAAGCATTCCAGGCATCCTTCACTTCTCGACTCACAGTAATCTCGAACTGAGTATCCATCAGTTTTCGAATTTGTGGACCAACGAATACCTACACCAACTTTAATTTTTTTTATTGGATAATAAAGGAACTGTAACGTAAAGGTATTTAAAGTACTCACTTTCCTTATCTAGAGTTTTCACAAATTGTTTCATTAAACCTAATATCACATGGAGATGTGGCAACAATACTTAGAGGGGTTAATAAGAGGTTCACATTTTATTTTATTTTGGCCCGGTGTTAAATTAGTCCTACGTGGCCACTGTTCCCTTTCCCAGTGTACTGACCTAGCTCTGCTATCCCTTTCAAATAAGAGATAAGTATATTTTGTGAAATAAGCCTGCTGACCAAGTAATAGCCCAATAACCTTGAAATCTCCACAGGCTAGCCATTGATGGTTTTCAAACTGCAGTTTTTGTAACAAAAATTTAACATTCTCATGTGTCCCCTTTAAAAGAAAAGAGTGTGTTATAGGAATGGAAGGATGAATGAAAAGAATCTATGAAGAACCTCTACTCTTTGGAATTATAACTTATGTTATAACATTTGAATACAGCAGGGGTGTCTTGGCAATACACCAAATTTTCTTCTTCAGCAAAAAAAAGAGAGAAGTTACTTCTCAATATGCCTGTACCATGAAAAATATGTACCCTCAACCAATACTTCCTTTTCTTTTAACCTAGAGCTTAAAAGTTCTGCTGATTCTTTAGGAAAATTTAACTCCCTCACTAAATCATTAAGCTCACTTTGATTAAAACATCTATCCCCATCAGAACTGTCTGGTTCATAAGTATTATCCACTGGAGGTTCAGTTTCAGTGCTACTAGATACAGATGGCAATGTATCTGATATTGTAGATAAATATATCCAAGAATAAACATTGCAGGTTTTGTCCCCATGACAAATTTTTGTACATCCCCTAGGGCAGATATAGTTAGTAGATTTTAATAAACATAAAGAATATAAAAATATAAAATATACATATAGTAATAGTTATATTATTTCACATTTTAAGTAGTAAAGTTGAAATTATAAGCTGTTGAGCCTTTCTAGAAAACGATAAGCATGGAGTAATATTACTACAGTATGTGCATTACAAAAAATACTCAAAACATAAAATTTTGAATTGCAAAAAATTCTGACGTGATACGTGAAAATGGATTTCAGTTTTGTAATCAGTATGAAAATGTGTATCAGAAACACGCATTCACTTCAAAAAAACAAAATCTAGAGGTAATTTAAAAAACTGTCTTATATGGGGTGTGGAAGACGAAACTACTACTCCTGTGGATGTCACATGGCAAATTTTCTAGTAGATAAACTCAGTAAACATTAGCTAGGAAAGCCATTTTTAATCACCTCTAGGGCTCACTTTGTGAACAAAGCTTTAAGAATATTATGGCCAGAAAGAGGTAATAAACATAAATTTCAGGCTTAAGAGGTGGAATCAGGACTGAAAAATTCAATGCCATAGCCGGCATTTGAACCATGGATCTTCCGCTTATCGAGCAGCTGCTTTAACCACTAAGCTACCATGGCCAACTTGCCAATACAACATTAAATTCTCCAACTGATTCATACTTTTCCCGGTTAGACCAATAGGGAATCTGACATCAGAGATAAATACCTCAAGGGCAACTTACAATTGTAAGTAATTTATGTCCTGGGTTTTAAGTAACCTTAGATGATAATTATTATTTATTTATGCCAACAAGCTTAAGGCTGGTGATTTTAAACACACAAGTCGTATGTGGGCAATGTTTAAGAGGATCCATGACTCAAATCCTTGCTATGGCATTGAATTTTTCAGTCCTGATTCCACCTCTTAAATCTTGCCCACACACGGCTTGTGTGTTTAAAAATGCCAGCTTATTGGTATAAATAAATAATAATTAATGTCAGGCTTTATTTTCGGATGCTGTCTACATGCTGCAAGATGCTTCATCTCTGAAAATATTTTATCCCCATTTAATCCACATTTCATGCAGTGCACATGGACTTCAAAGGGTAGCAGAAGCCATATGAAAAGTTTCCCAAAGTAAATGCCTCAAATTCTACTACAAAGAAGGTCTCTGTAAAAACCCCTGTCCAAGTAGATGCTTATAGGGAAAAACTCCTGCAATATTCTCTAGTCCCAGAACCAATTCTTAACTGCTGGGGTACATGGATAAATGCTGCCCTCTTTTATGCTGACACTTTTCATGCACTTAAAGAATTTGCTTGTAATCTAAATCCAAATGATGCTTTGGCAATTCAATATTCAGAAGACACTTTCAAAAATGAAACATTGCAGAGGGACTTGGCTACTATAAAGGCACGTTTCAAAATTATACGTCATGCAATATAAAAACTGGAAATGCATGTTTGAGAGGTAGAACTGGAACTTAAAAATTCAATGCCACAGCTGAGACCTGAACCACAGACCTTCCGCTTACCAGGCGGCTACTCTAACCATTAAGCTACTGTGACAATCTGCCAGAATGGCATTGAATTCTCAAACCAGTTTGTATTTCTCCTGGTAAACCACAAAGGCAGTCTCACATCAGAGACAGATATTCACTATCATATTATGATAGTGAATACAGTATATTTTAGTGAATATTTTAAAGATTTTTACAGCATAAATGTATGCATAGTTTAGATGTTTCATTGTATATAAATCTGATATCTAGTGATAACTGCTACAAATGGCTGGACAATTTTTTTGTATATTTGTTTAACTGTAGGTCCCAAAGTGTTACAAGCATGTGTTAAGAACAGTACAGAAGTATGCCTATGCAATAAACTCAGTCTAAGACTGGAATTACTATCATACTAGTAAATCTGGCCAAAATAAGCCACTTAACATCAACACTGCTAATGTAAAAAACCAGCAGTAAAACAGTAATAAGATTAACCTCTTGAGGGATATCGACATGAAATCACGTCCATTTAAAATGACGGATGAGCGATATGGGCGTCCTGTGCGTTTAAGCATTTAACCCTTATTTATCCCTTATCCAACTCAACTTATTATAATTTTCCCTTTATGAAACATTTTAGAAGGTCTATACACTTTATTGGCTTACCTTAATATGTTTGTTCTGCAGTGATTTACCTCAAAACAGGGATAAACACACAAGGGTACGTACATCTCCACATTCGCAAATTCCCTTCTTGCGGCACACGAAACACTTTCGAAATGGGCGGGACTTCTTTGCTGTTGGTGCTATCCTTTTAGGATAATGTTTTCCTTGAAGTCTGAGGGGTGCAGGGGTTTTGGATTTTCAACCCCCAACGTGGTATTGTTCAATTAGGCTGCGAGCTATTTATAGTCGGTAGTCAAGGTCGGTCATTGTCCTGTGTGGGTTTAGAGAGCTGTCCAAATCCCCAAACAATTGTATATGGTTATATCCAGTTGGTGCAAAAATATCTTTTTATACCACTTCTCCCTTCAGCTACAAGCAGGAAAGAATATGTATGTATTTCAACAAAGAAAGACACGAACTCTACTCAGTTACGAAACTCGCGTAAGCAAAAGTTGCATTGTTGATCTTTTCTGATGACTCAAGAGACCACGCATACAGTAGTGCTTTATTACACAGTATGCTGACCCATTAGCCACACATACAATGGGTGTTTCTTTACTGTATCTTTCCGAGAACTTATATTAGATGCGTTCGACAGAGCAAAGTTGACTTTTCACCACAGTGAAACAAAATTGTGCCATTTCAACGTTTTGTAAATACAACTCAACTTTGCCGATGACGTACATTTATACTGCAAATAACGAGTTTTATACCAGTTTTTGTTTCATTAAAATAACTTAATATTTACACAAAATACAGCTGTGTATATACGAAGCGCATTTAACAATTTAAATGCTAGCAGTTCTTGGCTCGCGGACGTTTTAAATGGCCATCGCTCAAGAGGTTAAAAGATGGGTCTATTTAGTTTTCTTCCTCAGAGAGCTTCAGTCAGGAACCAATCACAGCAATCACTGCAGTCACATGCTTACAGCCACTATGATTGTTTGTGTACTTCAAGTGGCTTTCTTATTTCAGCAACACTATAAGTAGGTAGGTATATGAATTTGTAAACATTAAAGTCAGGATGGAATGAAATAAGACTGAAGTGTCAATGGACTATATCGAGGTCACAATTATAAAATCACCTCCAATCTTCATATAGTCTTTTGGTCTTTGCAGATGGTATACGGTCCAATTTTTATCTGCCTGTTAAAAACTCTTGGCCTCTGTCATTTTGTTCCCTTTGGTTAGCCGAGCAAGATGACTCCGCAGTAACATGTGATGCTAGCGTTCGGGAGGTGGTGCATTCAATTCCTATGGCAGACCTTACTGATCCACGAGGTTTTTCAGGGTCTTTCCTGGGTCACCAGGCAAATGCTGAGAATGATAATTACATTCCCCTAATTTACTGTCCCAACATTTCATCTCACATTCCTTTCAATCCAGTCTTTCCAGGTCAGAAATGTTGGCGATGGTCGAATTAGCATTGCCATGTGGGGGAATTGTGTGCTGTAACTGCTGCTCTCGAAGGATTGGTGGCCCTGTAGTCGCCAGGCCTGGCCGGGGAGACCGCTGTTGAAACCTATATGGCTGGTGACAGCTTGGCAAAACCTGCTGTCGAGATGAAGAATCTCCAGCACATGTTAGGGACCCTCACATCAGTTTGCTGTTTGCCCGGGTTCTCTCATGCCCATTGTTCATTCTTATTCATTCCTTCCTCCCAGAAGTCTGATTGGCCTCAGAGAGGAATTGCCTCCGTACTAACTCTACCTGCCTTTGGTTTGAGTATGTACATAACTTGATGGTTATGAACTGCTTAAGAATTTCTGTCTATTTGCAAGATACATGAAACATAAATGTATAAAACCTTAGGGATCAAACACATGACATAACATTTCAGCTATCATTCCTGTGAATCATTGCTTGCCTTTAACTGTATTCAATCCCAACACAATAAAAAATATCTTGGCTATCAAAATCACAAAAACAAAGAAAGAAAAGAAGGCAGAAAGTACTTCTGAATGTTAGGGTGAGAAGCTCTAAATCACAATGAGTTTTGAATTTAAGAAATTCTGCCTTAAAGCGCTGAAGTTCTTTTGTTTCATAAAATATAGTTTAAATTAGGACTTTGTTCAAAGTCTATCTTCTATAACTGGTTCATGCTTTAGCCAGTAGTACGGCACTTTGTGGCTGTTCATAGTGAAGAGCTGCCAACATCTGGAACAAAAACACATCCGAGAGCGAGGGAACAGAAGGGGATGGTTTGAAATTTACCCATGTTAGACTACGGCGTCTAGATTAGTATGTGTATATGAACAGGATGACAGGGTAGTATTGAAATTCAATGAGCAAGTTTCACAGAACTGAAAGTATTGTCACTGCGCCCGCCGCATCTAATTGCCGACAACAGCAGTGTCACCCATCGCATTATTGTCGGCACTACGGCAAAGGAGCCGAAGGAAAGAGACAGAGAATGGCCGCATTGTTGGGGCGCTTGCCGAAAGAGAGAAAAGGATAGAGGCTTCTGGAGTCTTCTACTTTGTATCTCGCCGCAATAACTGAACGTTCCTGAAGCTTCCAGAATAGTGCCTGGGAGATATAAATAGCGGTAAAGTGTGAGAAGGGACAGTTATTCTTTGTGTTACGAGTTCGGAGCCGTGCTGTTGGAGAATCGAAAAAGACTTTCTTGTTGTTGCAACGAGTGCACAAAGTTACTGTTTACGGAAATAAAAGTGTTTCTTTATCTCGACTACATCTGTCTACTTTACTTCACACCCACACCAAAAAAGTCACAGTATTAATATTTTTGCAGATTTCGCTAGCACTTATAAACTGGCACTTTCCTCCAACCAGGTACAGCAGTATGAAAATGGAGCACTTTGTTGACATTTAGCTATTTGTTTCATAAGAAAAGAGCCTTAAAAAGACTCAGCAGGTGGGTTACAGGCTTACTAATTGATCACATCTCCTTTTAAACTGTGCAACATATGCATTTTCCTTCTGAAAATCGTTTCTTCCATATTTGAATCCAAAAATATATATACAGTAGAACCTCTGTTATCTGAAACACTTTTAACCGAAATACCGTTTAACTGAAACGACCAACTGAAAAAATAAATTGCATTGTTTTTATTGTATTATATTTTACACATATGAAATTTAGCACAGTACTGTATATAGCGAGTGAAGAAAGGAATTTCCGGACCAAGATATTCAATGCCTTAAAGGTAAGTGCAATTTCACAACACAGTATACAGTATGGGTTACAAAATTAGCATAAAATTCATGCACACATACCAGTTTTCTCACAAAGTTTTTTCGTATATTTTCAGATAGTATTATGGTTTGTCGAAAGATGTGAAGAATCAAAGCCTTCTGACGTTTTGCTAATGAAACAGGGGCATGACATTGCGGCTAGAAAAGTCTCGAAAAGACACAACAAAAGGAAATAGGGTATTTTTCCGAAAAAAGTAGTATTGTACAGTGATTATAAACCAATAAAAATACATTAACCATTATCCGAAATGTTTGTTATCCGAAACCTCCTCCCCCCCTTTGTTTCGGTTAAGAGAGGTTCTACTGTATGAATAATTACCATAATCAGTTTACCAAATTATACAGGCCAAACCTCCACAGACCAACCCCATCAAAAATTAATAAAATGGCATTGAAATGATGTAAAAGTTACTCTAGAGTGTTCCCCATAGTTGAAAAGCTCCCCAATATTGCATCGGAGAAAGATATTTATTGTCGACTTTGGTCACCTGTAGTAGAAGATTTTTTTATGTTGCAGCTGATAATGTTTGGGAGCACCATGTCAGTTTAGCTTTGGTTAGGTTAGGTTAGCCGAGGCATAGCTTAGCATTTTAGGTTTGGGAATCAAATCGAGAAAGGTGAGGGACAAGGAGAGTGCAGAGGAGGAGAGAAGAGGCAAAGTGTACAGAAACTCTGTTTCAATGTCTTTTTACGTGAGCGTTATCTCTAAAATATTTGTTTTCTTGCAGAACATTGGGAATTTCTTTTGGCGGCTTGAGGTATTTTTGGAAGCTAGAATTTTGGGTACATGTTCATAGTGCCTAACGAATATTTTGGGATAAAAATTTCTTTTTTTCAGTGGGGTTGGTCTGCGGAAGTTTGCCCATTATACACAATGTATTTAATTGCAGTTTGAGTAACAGTTTATTTCATTGCTGATGAGTACATATGTTTACCAATAGTAACAGTACTTACTCTGTAAGAAGCCAGGAGCCCACTATCTCACCATCTTTAGCAGGCACTAACAGGTGACTAATGCATTCCTGTACAGCTGCTGATACTATTCCATTCCTATAGGTGAAGAAGTCTTTAGCTTCATCCTCTTCTAGTATTGGGTTCTGGCAGATGATATTATTTGGTAATGGTGTATCACTCTTTGACCTTCCCTGTTTTATTCTCTCTGATACTGCAATAAACACAAGCCTCCATCAGTTTATTTACGTAAGAGATTCTTAAACAAGAATACCAAATTCACATTTAATAAAATTATTAAATGTATAATAGGTATTCCTTTTACATGCCAACATAAGTCCACTGAAAAATAAATTACCACTCAAGGTCAGGATATGGTTAAATGTGTGCTAGTGTATCATTGCTGGACCTGAGAGAAGCATTTCCTCCACCTTTAACCTGTAGCTGCTGTAGTGACAGCCCATTCAAGTCTCACTTTGTCTTTCAGGGATGTCCTGCATTGAACTAATTGCAAAAATTGAACAGCAAATCTCCTTAATATTGTAATGGGTGTATGTTTAATGTGTTCAATGAAGACGTAAAATGCTGTTTGACATGTTCAAAGCTTGAAGCACTGCTTTCATTGGGATCTTATGAACAAAAATGAAGTAGCAGAAATGATAACTGTGAAGATTTCCTGTGTAATATTAATAACGTTAGCTTAAGAATTGCGTAGGAAGATGTTACCATTTGGAAACCTAAAACCTCCCTTTCCCTACTATGTAGGTTTCCGTTTATAAGACAATCATGGCATAAAGACAGCAAAATATGCCGTGTATATGATACTGCACATACTGGGATGAGAGCACCAGCCTATAGGAGGAAGTGAAATATGCTACTTTGGCAAGCTTTATCTTGGATCATTGGGGTTTAGCTACACAGATCCTACAGTTATGCATTTTTTTCATTTAAAATCAGTCCTCCTCGAGTAATCATGCTCATGCTTTGCACATGCAGCCAACACATGTGTGAGATGAGTAGCATATATAAACAAACCACATAGCAAATGGAGCAATTATTTGATTATATATGATCAAGCAGGAAATCTTCGACACTTCTGTACACTTATAATACAAAACAAAAAATAAACACTTATGCTGAATAGGGAACTTCTGCTTCATAACCTAAACTGCTGTAATGTAGAACAGTTATAAAACATTTTGAAGTGTGATGGCATGTCTACTGCCCTCTTAACACTGCAATTCATTCATCATCATATTTATTCACCATAAATCATACAGATTTAACGGTTTCGTCACTAGTAAAACTATATACATATACAGTGATAAACACTACTTATTTTCGTTTCAAAAGATTTGTTGGATATCAAAATGTGATTCTTTACAGCAAATCATTAGTGCTACGAATAATGCAGGTTACGAACGTACTGCGTTTTGGCATAGATGCTATTGGTGATACAATATCGACTCCACCCGAAACAGCCGGCTTTAAAATGCTGTCTTCTTTCTTCTCCACTGTAAGTGTGGAAGAGACATCGGGTGACATTGGCAGCTTGGCCACTGATTCAGAATCATCTCCTTGACTACTCGGACTACGACTAATGAGGTACGAATCTTGGTGAATTTGAAGTTGGGCACCACGGAAGTCCGCGGTGGGACCTTCCTCCAATAAAGTCTCGTCATTTAATTCCATGTCTACAATATTTCCTTTTCCGACATGATATATAAATTGAATTTACTTATGACGTTTACCTGTACGTCATGCATACGCAACTGTAATTAGGTCTCTAACCCCAAATGAAGCACACAAATGTATCTACACAAGAATACAAATGAAATTGAAAATGAAGCATTATCTACTTTTAAAAATTTTAGACTTTCTAACATTAAAGAGGCAACTTTCATTTATACTCCATTTAACTCTAAACACCGGGTCAATTTATATACAACGTAAACCATCGCTGTCTCTATAGAGTAATAACAGACAAGAGATTTTAGATGGTTAACCACAGTGGCACAGAATACAACATTTAAAACTTGGTCGCGTGACATGTGGGTTTTGGGAGTATCGTGCTCATTGTAATACACTTGAGGAGGTGCAATTACTATATATTTTGATAAGTTTCAGTGATTTCAGACAGTAAAGAGCAAGTGAAACGCTTTTTCTAAGACCAATGGAAATGGTGTGTTACTGTTGCTGCTTTGGTTGCAACGAGAAAATTGTGTTCGGCTCTCCCAGCCAAACTTTAAAATCTAATTTCTTATAAGGCGGCGCTGTGGCCGACCGCTTAGAGCGTTCGCCCACCATTTAAGCAGCCTGGGTTCGATCCCAGGGGCCCGCATGTGATATTTGTTGACGAAGTGGCGTCAAGGCAGGTTTTCTTCGGGTTGACGAAGCGGCGTCAAGGCAGGTTTTCTCCGGGTTCCCCGGTTTCCCGCGCCACTCCTTCCATAAATTGTTCCATTCTCCAATCATCTATACTCTGTACATCAAAGCCACGTGCGTTTTGACCATAGCGCGCCCCCTTGACGCTTTCGCCGTGTAAATAGTTCATTGAAGAAATACTGTTACTGCGGTCTGAAATCTCACTTAATGTTTGCTAAAGCACGAACTAAGTCTACTAAGCATAGTTGAAGTGTAAGAATACGCAGTTAAGTGAATCTGTAACCAGCCTAATTCATTCTGCGCGCGCCTTATTCAGTATGAAAGTAACATGGAGGAACAAGTGAGTTGTGAAACATAAGCGCGGCAAACCGTTGCGAAGTGGTGAAAAGACAATAATATTGAACGTGTTTAACAAGTTCTGCGAGAAATATCCCGAACTTGCTGTAGAAGACGTGATGAAATTAACATCCGAGTTTACCGGCATGTCACTTGCAAGTATTTACAGCACACGCAAAGAAAAATCGTCAGTTGGTGAAGTCAGTTGGCAAAAAGCGACCACGTGCCAGGCAAATGTTGGATGTAGTTTGCGACGAATTTGTGAGATCTGCAATCCGTCGAAAAGTTCACCAGTTCTTTGTTAACAATGAACCCCCACCTTAAACAAAGTGCTGTTGGCAGTTAACTCTGATCCCGATCTTCCAGATTTAAAATGAACTTCCCTCCACAAGCTGCTTCTGGAGATTGGTTTCGAGTTTGTGAGCAGGAAATGAAGAAAGTGTTATTGTGGACAGAGATGACGTAAGTAGCTGTTAATTTCAATGTGCTACATGTTATTTGGATCAAGTAAATATGTCATTTTATAATGCATATTATACTTACGCGTAGCGGTAACTGTGTTGCGTCATTGCGAATGCACGTGGCTGCGGAGTGATACAAACCGGTGCTTTGTTTACATCTCCTCTAATCTCTTGATTAACAGAGTATATTTCACCTGCATTTCATATCATCGTCTTCCTCACTATCATACCTGGTGCCTGGCTGACCCCTTCCAGGTCTTCACTCTGTCCGGTCCAAAGGTTCCTGTGCTCCCTGACAGGCGTCTGTCACTAGACACTGACTTACAAGACCTGGGAGTGTAATTCCTAATAAGGGGAGAGTGAACAGGAAAAAAAAGAACATTTCTTTTACATACGGTGCAGGCGTATCCTGTGTATCATGTATCCTGTGACATAACTGTCAAGGGGCAATAAGCTTCCTTCCTAAACCCACACCTATCTAAATCAAAACAAGCTATCCCTAAAAATCTTTCCACTAATCCCATATCTGCGGTTAAATTAGATTGGCGGTGGGTACATGGGCATAAGCAGACTTGGTTTTTAGGAAGGGACCGCAAGCTTGAAGTTCGCAATTATGCAATATTAATTCATTATTCTGTTGCCAACAGTTATAGTATTTGTTGCGGATATCAAATTAATTTGTGCTAAATAAGAATTGTTCTTTACATCAAAATTAAAACAATAGTCTAATCCTCAGTAATTGGATACACATTAAATTAATTAACCGCAGAAACCGTACCAACTTAATTAAAGTACACAATTTGATCAATGTTTTCCCTAGCGTAAACCGTTTTCTAAATAAAGTGGTTTAAAAACCAAAGTTTGTATTTAGTTTTTAACGTCTTTCAAGGAAGCAACACGAAGATTTTGAAGAATTTTCCTCCACCCCTTTACATAGAAAACTGTTCGAAAATTTTGATTTTCTCAAAAATGGTTCTAACGACTTCGATTAAAATGTCATATTTTTAAGACATTTTTATGACAAATGAAATGTTTATATATTGAACCTTCTGGCTATAGTCTGTATAGTGCTGTTTACCCTTGATGACTTGCATATTAATGCCATGACCGTGGTTAGACCGACGATGGATCCGTGGTTCAAATGTCGGTCATGGCATTCAATTTTCCAGCCTCACTCTACCCTTTCTAAACGTTTTTTTTTTTTTTGGTACTTTTCTCAAATGGAAGGTCATTATTCTCTTTTGTATCTCTTGACCATGTAAGGTGAACAGAATTTCAAAGATTTAAAAGATTTGACGTCGCTCGAAGCCTACTATAGTTTCAGATTGTCCTTGTAACTGTAAAAAAAGAAATCAGCGATAAGATAATTTTTGCAAACGTTTATCTCAACTGACATGAAGAAGTTAAGGGAATAAAAGTTTGTAAGAATAGTTAGTAAAAGAGTATAGATATCCGCAACAAATACTACAAATACTCTACTATACGTAGTACAGAAAGTAAAAATCTGATGTGTTGCATTCATGACTTTCTCAACTTTTGTACTAACTATTCTTACAAAATCTTATTCTCCTATTTACTTCGTGTTAGTTGAGATAAACATCTGCAGAAATTATCTTATTGCTTGTTTTCTTGCATGTGCAACGGGAATATGGGAATACAGTAGGGTTTGAGCGGTAGCCAAATCTTTTAAAGTTTCAAATTCCGTTCTCTTTGCACGGTTAACATATAAAAACAATCTGATATGTTGTACTCACATGAGTTTCTCTACTCTTGAACTAACCATTCTTACAAACTCTTATTCATATATCTTCTTCGTATTAGTTAAGATAAACAAACATTTGTACAAATTATCTGATTGCTTATTTCCTTGTAGGTGCAAGGGGAATATTAGAATACAGTAGGCTTTGTGCGATAGTCAAATCATTTAAAGCTTTGAGATTCCGTTCTCTTTGCACACTTAATGTATAAAAAAAATGAACAACTATGTTTCTTTTCACAAAAGTTTTAAGTTTTTCGGAATTCACACACATAACAAGGAATATCTCTGAAATGGTTCACCATACAAGAAAATTTATTTAGACACAAATTGTGTATTTTAGCAAGATCTACGTGATTTGCAAAGTATGATTTAGTCTATCTCTAACGGTTTACTAGCGTTTATGGAAAAGTCGTCCAGAGTAAATACAACCACAGGGGCTATAGCCAGAAAATTCAAGATATACATTTCATTTGTCATAAAAATATCTCAAACATATGACATTTTAATCAAAATCGTTAGAGCCATTTTCAAGAAAATAAAAATTTTCGAAAATGTTCCATGTAAAGGGTAGTTTAGGGTGGGGTTATTTTCTTCAAAATCTTTTGTCGCATCCTTGAATGACATTAAACTTAAATACCAACTATGGTCTTTAACCGAATTTTCGTTTTTGTTATGCTGTTCACAGGCACACAGGGGTGCGCGCGTACACACACACACACACACGCGCGCGCGGACCTTTTTCTAAAAGTGCTTTTTTTGGATTCAGGGGGGTCTCAAAACACATTTTCCGGTGAAATCTCGACATCAAATTTTTGGATGGAATACTCCCCTACTTACCAGCAGAGAAAGTAAAAATAAGGACCACTTGTGAAATGTTGAGAAGCAAGATGAATGAATATATAGGTATTTCAATTTGGTTTGAAAAGCCAACAAAATGGCGGATATGTGACTGCCATGAGAGTACAATTCCTTTTCTCAGAGTGAGCACGTTCGAATGTGTCGAACCTTGTATTACGAAATTCTGGATCATATTTTCATGGAAATGAATGAAAGATTTCGTGATTGTGGAAAAATTCAATTTGTTTGCCTGGCCAATACTAGAAAATTTGAAGAATATCACGCATGTTTTCCTTCAAGTGCAATTGAAAACTTGCAAAATTTCTTTGGGCCTGTATTCCCCAAGACACTACGTTTAAGAAATTACCTTTCTATAGTGCATGCTGATGAGAAGTACAGAATATTCCCATCGGAAAGGTCTTAATGCTTAATGTAGATAGAGACATCTTTACGGATACTTATAAACTGTTATCCCATATTCTGTCAATCTCTTCTACTACAGCATCCATGGTACGAAACTTTTCTTGTTTAAAGCATATAAAAATATACCTGAGGAATGCAATGTCAGAAGAGATTTTCTTCTGTAGCGAATATTTCGATTCAGAAAGAACTTCTAGTGGGCTGGCCCCCGTAGCGTTGGTAGAGCACCTGCCTGCTGTGCGAGGGGTCCCGGGTTCAATTCCCAGCAGGGGGGGGGGTAGGAATGTTTCTCCAGCCAAGATTATCCCTCATCCTTCCCTGAGTCTGGAAGTATAATGGCGGCGCTGTGGCTGATTGATTAGACCGCTCGCCTACCACCTAGGCGGGACCCGAAGCGGCGTCTGGGCGGGGTTTTTCCGGATGCTCCGATTTCCCTCGTCATTCATTCCACCAGTTGTTCCATTATCACCCTTCCAATCATCCTGCATTTTCATGTCATCCGTTTCCTCCCTATCATAGCTGGTGTTTGGCTGACCACCTGCTTCCAGGTCTTCACTCTGTCTGGTCCAGAGGTCCCTCTGCTCCCCGACATGCGTCTGACCCTGGGCTGGCTTGTAAATCCTAGGGGGTGTAAGTCATACATAAGGGGAGGGTAATCAGGGAAAGAAGAACTTCTAGTGCAATTATTAGAATAAGAACGCAGTCATTCTATGAAGACACCACCGAAAAGTTTGCAGCCTTAAAGGACCGAAGGATTAATTTCGTGTACATGAATTAGCTCAGTACAATTATTAAATTTTTTATAAATATAGGTACACTTTTCTTTCCCCCACTAACTCTTCACCTGATTTCCCAGCCAAGAGCCGCCACTAACTGGAAAGGCTATAAATGGCTTTAGAAGAACTAGCGCCTCAATCACAATTCATACTAATACACCTAACAAAATCAATAATGATTTTTGTAACCTTCTTATAAATAATGCTAAAAACATACCACTAGCGGTGAAATTAAAAAATATAACCCCTTTTGGATCAAATTCTTAAAGAACTTAAAAAAACGAACGAGAGCAAGAAATCTAACTGAAGAAAAAAAGACCGGGCGAGTATCCTTAACTGGAAAAACAAAGTAGCAATTTAAAAAAAAGCTGTTTTCTAATATTAGGGCTATTAGATCCTTCTTCTGTGTATCCTCCCCGTGTGGAGGACTTACACCCCCTAGGACTTGCAATCTGTGCCTAGGATCAGATGTCTGTCGGGGAGTAAACGAACCTATGCTCCAGACAGACTGAAGACCTGGAAATGGGTGGTTAGCCCAGCACCAGATATGAGAGTGATGAACTAGGGTGTCGCGAAGGGGCGGGGGAGGCTAGGGGGGCTGCGGCTCCCCTGTAAATTAATGAACTTAATATGCCGTCAGTTACTGTTAGACTATTGTTTCAATTTTTATGGAAAAACAGTTTTTATTTATCACAAGTTAATACGCTTATCCTTAACAAATACTATAACTCGTATCTTTTAAGGTTTTGGACCACAGAATAACGAATTAATATTGTTTGCTTGCAAACTCCAACAGGCTGCCGACGCCCATGGTGAGGAAGAGAATAATCTGAAATGCACGTGAAATTGATGACTGGAGAGGTGATGATGGAGCAGTTGGTGGAATGAGTGGTGGGGGAAACTGGAGAAAACCCGCCCTGACACCGCTTCGTCCCCCAAAAATACCACATGCGGGTCCCTGGGATCGAACTAGGGCCGAGGCGAACAGTCTAATGGCTTGGCCACGGCGTCGTCTGACCATTAGACATAACTTCCCTTAACTTTGCTTCCGATAGCAGTGGAAATTTCTCACATATGTGCTTGAAACGGTGTCCTTCCTTACTTAGAGCCTTTATACGTTGTTTCATTAAGCCAAGCCTAATGTAGAGAGGTGATAGCAAAATTTTAAAATGACTCACAAGGCTTTAACGCACAGTATTCTTGGAACTGACTTCCATACCTCAGGGGACCCTCTTCCCACTTTCCGCTCAATCGCTCTTCCTAGAGCTATCTGCTGATGACGTCACGAGGAGGGTTGGCCATGCCACATAGGGCAGCCAGTACCGATATTCATACGAGGAGCTCACATTTTACGATAGTTCAAATCCTATCTATCTACTATCTGTACTCTAGTTACCTTGCTTTCTATTATTAAAATTATTTTGTTGTTTAACGACGTCGTCAATTGCCAGGATCACATCAGCGTCGCCGGTGTGCTGGAATGTTGTCCTGCAGTTCTTTTGCATGCCAGTAAATCTACTGACATGGAACTACCATTTTTAAGCACACTTAAAAACCATCGGTCCGGACCGGATTTGAACTTGCGACATTGGGATCAGTAGGCCAGCGTCTAACAAACCTTGCTTTCTTGCATGAAATACTCAGTAGGCGTTTTATTTGAAAACAAGCTCTCATTTCATAAAACAGAAAAGAAAATGATGCACAAGAAGAAGGAAAAACAAAAGTGTGCCACACAATCATCCAATTGGTTTTTTTAAGAAGTTCCAACATACTTTTCCACTTTCTTCTACATTAGGTTATAATTGCAATGCAGCTCTTACTAAAAGGCCTTTTAATAATGTAATAAATAAAGACAGAATGTGAGAATGACCTTCTTTCCCAATTAAAGCAG
Source organism: Tenodera sinensis (assembly GCA_030765045.1). Lineage (NCBI taxonomy): Eukaryota > Metazoa > Arthropoda > Insecta > Mantodea > Mantidae > Tenodera > Tenodera sinensis. The sequence goes on from JAUKNM010000039.1 coordinate 154,705, forward strand.
TATTTTATTGCTGAGCTGTTCTAAAAAAAATGAGTGGCCACTCTGTTTCACCAATAAGAAAATACAACATGGGGGAAAATGGAATAAATAACACAATTACCAGTTATTAGTTTTGAAAAGACAAACATATTTGAAATGGAGAGAGAGAGAGAGAGAGAGAGAGAGAGAGAGAGAGAGAGAGAGAGAGAGAGAGAGAGAGAGAGAGAGAGGGGAAGGTTTGACTATCCTTTCGCCTATTGAATCCTTCTTCATAATGTGCAATTAAAGTTCATCTCTGTTAACATTAAGTAAATAGAAGAATAAGCCCTTGGTAAGAATACTTTATACAATAGTGTCGCCCATCGCATTATTGTCGGCACTACCGCAAAGGAGCCGAAGGGAAGAGACAGAGAATGGCCGCAATGTTGGGGCGCTTGCCGAAAGAGAGAAAGGGATAGAGACTTCTGGAATTTTCTGCTTTGCATTTCACCGCAATAATAACTGAACTTTCCTGAAGTTTCCAGAATAGTGCCTGGGAGATATAAATAGCGGTAAAGCGTGAGAAGGGACAGTTTTTGTGTTACTAATTCGGAGCCGTTCTGTTGGTGAATCGGAAAAGACTTTCTTGCTGTTGCAACGAGTGTACAAAGTTACTGTTTACGGAAATAAAAGTGTTTCTTTATCTCAACTACATCTGTCTTCTTTACTTTACACCCACCAAAGTCACACTGGTGTCAGAAGCGGGATATGACGATGGAGGCTACAGTGGTGAGCTTTTTACAAGAGCTGAAAGCAGAGATGAAGACGGCAAACGACAACCTCGCTGCCGAGCTGAAAGAGATGAAGACGGAACTATCGGCGAAAATTGACGAGCAACTGGCTGGCGTAAGGAAGAATGTGAAAGAGCTCGGTGGAAAGGTGGAAGAGCTCGGTGGAAAGATGGAGGACCTCGGCCAACGTGTTGACGCCCTGGAGAATGTCGGGGAACGGCTTAGCGTTCTCGAAGACAGGGTCGACGGTAGCGCCAAGGAGCTAAATGCAATGGTGGAAGGGATGCTTAGTGAAAGGCTCAAGAACTACAAGGCCGAGGCTCCAGCACGCGACACAACATCGACGCGCGTCAAACCACCGAAGTACGATGGCACGTCAACGTTTGAGGTCTTCCGCCGTCAATTCGACACAGTGGCCAAGCACAACAAATGGTCGCCAGAAGAAGAGGCCGCGCAGCTGATAGCCAGCCTCCAGGGACAAGCCGCAGAGGTGCTGAACGCAGTCCAGACAGCGGCGGCGCCCAAGGACTTCTGGGAGGCCCTGGAGAACCGGTTCGGAAACCACCGCTTAGCCGCAGCCTACCGCAGCCAACTGAAATCTAGGATGCAACTGCCAGTGGAGACGCTGCAGGAGTTAGCCCTGGCAATCACAAGCTGGTCAGCAAAGCCTTGGTCGACCTCCCCTCCGCATTCGTATCCCGAGAAGCCGCCTATACCTTCGTCGACGGGGTACGCGATGCCGAGGTACGTCAACGCCTGATGCTCGGCGGCTACAAGACCATCCACGAGGCACTAACGGCCGCATTAAGGATGGAAGCGGCCAAAGTGACGGCTACCCTGACCTCGAAGACAAGGAGTGTCCGCTACGATGAAGACCGCAGACCAGTCCGGGGACGCCGACGAAGACCAGGTGGCGTGTGTTGGGGGTGTGGCCAGCCGGGACACCTGATGACAGACTGCCGGCACCAAGAAGAGCAGCCGGAAAAAGAGTAATGGCCGACGTGGCGAGGGGCACGTCGGGCCATCACCATCATCCCCTCGAGTGACATTGCGCGCCGTCAGCCGACGGATGGATGACAGCCTCATCGCGGACGGTTGGGTGAATGGGAAGCCGTGCCGCGTGCTTGTTGACACTGGAGCAGCCGTGACTGTCATCAGACCTGACGTAGCCAGGGGCTTGCCGTCGAGAAAACCGAGCCGACCGTACCAACTAGTGACGGCATCGGGTGACACTTTGCGTGTGGAGAGGGAGGCCCTGCTGCAGTTGACCTTGTTGCGAAGTGTCTTGCGTTTGTGGGTGTTCGTCGCGGAGGTGGCTGAGGAGGTGATATTGGGACTGGATGCCCTCAGGAGCCACGAGGCGACGGTCGACATCGGCAAGAAGGTTCTGCGGCTTAAGGGAGAGGAAGTAATGCTCCGGCACCCCGAAGAACGCCTTGGAATCTGCAGGGTCATTCTCAGGGAAGACGTAGCTGTCCCCGCGAGAAGCGAGATGGTAGTGACGGCGCGACAGGAAGGCCAGCGCAAGAAGAACATGCTGCTGGACCGGAAGACGCATGTGCACGGGCTCTGTGTAGCCGGGACATTGTTGCCGTGCCGAGAGGAGGTGCCGGTGAGACTGCTCAACCCAACAGACACCGATCACTTCGTCCAGGCCGGGACGGAGTTGGGGGCGTGCGAGCCCGTGGTCAGCGTAACACCAATAGACAAGACCCAGGAGCCGGTGCCGACGCAACACCTGGGGCCCCGGCTGGAAAGCTTACTGGAGAGGGCGGCCGACCACCTGACCGCTGAGCAGAGAGAGAAGGTCCAACAACTGCTGAGATGATATCAGCGCGTCTTCAGCCAAGGCAGCAGCGGTTACGGCCGCACGGACCGAGTGCTTCACCACATCGACACCGGAGATGCCCGGCCTATTCGGCAACCACCTAGACGCGTTCCGTTGGCTAAATAAACGGTGGTACGAGACATGCTGGAGGACATGAGAACCAAGGGAGTGATCGAAGAGTATGACAGTCCTTGGTGTTCCCCTGTAGTTCTGGCGAAGAAGAAGAATGGCGAGCTACGCTTCTGCGTAGATTACAGGAAGCTGAACGCTGTCACCAGGAAGGACTGCTTCCCCTTACCCCGGATTGACGACACCCTGGACACGCTTGCTGGTGCGCAGTGGTTCTCAACCCTGGACCTGAAATCGGGTTACTGGCAGGTGGCTCTAGACCCGAGAGACAAGGAGAAGACCGCATTCTCGACAGGCCAAGGGCTTTGGCAGTTCACAGTTATGCCCTTTGGTCTCTGCAACGCACCAGCTACCTTCCAACACCTCATGGAGTCAGTAATGAGGGGATTGACTTATGACGCCTGCCTGTTACACCTGGACGACATCATAATCGTCGGCAAGACATTCGAAGATCATCTTGACAAACTGACCAAGGTGCTACAGAGACTGCAGGCGACCGGCTTGAAGCTGAACGCCAAGAAGTGCCACCTCTTCCGCAGGGAAGTCAACTACTTGGGCCACATAGTCTCACCAACCGGAGTGGCCACGGATCCGGAGAAGACACAGGCCGTGAGAAATTGGCCTCGCCCAAAGGATAAGCGAGAACTGCGCAGTTTCCTTGGATTGTGCAGTTATTACCGCCGCTTCATAAGGGTTTCTCCAGCATCGCCAAACCCCTCACTCGCCTGACGGAAGAACATCGACCTTATGTGTGGACGGAGGACGCCTTAGGAGCTTTCCGGCAGCTGAAGAGGACGCTCTGCAGTGCTCCTATTTTGGGATTCCCATAACCAGGCGACGCCTTCATTGTGGACACCGACGCCAGCGACCATTGCATTGGAGGCGTCCTATCCAAAGTGCAGAACGGCCACGGGCGGGTGATAGCCTACTACAGCAAGACGTTGTCCAAGGCAGAGAAGAACTACTGTCACCCGACGAGAGCTATTGGCGGTAGTGAAGACCTTGGAGCACTTCCACAAGTACCTGTACGGTCAGCCATTCCACCTGAGGACAGACCACTCCGCCCTAACCTGGTTACTTAGCTTTAGAAACCTGGAGGGCCAGACAGCCCTTTGGGTCCAGAGGTTGCAGGAGTACGACTTCACCTCCGAACATCGCAGAGGGAAGAGCCACGGCAACGCAGACGCCATGTCCCGAAGATCCTGCCCAGAAGAGTGCGGCCAATGCGCAAGAGTGGAAGAGAAGGAGCGTACCGCAGCTGTCAGAGTGGTCACGGCAGTGCCTGCGGATGGACGGGATAGCACGGGCCTGAGGAGGGAGCAGCTGGCGGACGCCGACTTGGGGCCACTCTTGAGAGAAGTGCAGGCAGGGACGAGACCAACCTGGGAGGACATCGCACCCAGAAGCGCTACATACAAGCCGTACTGGGCCCAATGGGACTCGTTGAAGACCAAAGAGGGCGTGCTGTTCCGGATATGGGAAATACCTGATGGGAAGACCCAGAAAGAGCAGTTGGTACTTCCCCGAAGTAAGGTCCCGGAAGTCTTGGAGGAAGTGCACGCCGATACCTCGGGTGGACACCTAGGAGCAAACCGGACGATCGACAAACTTCGACAGCGCTACTACTGGCTGAGGCTCCGAGCAGACGCTGAGAACTGGTGCCGTCAATGTCACGTGTGCGCGGCGAATCGCGGCCCCCAGACTAGGAGCCGGGGTCGCATGCAGCAGTACAACGTCGGAGCGCCCTTCGAACGCATCGCCGTCGACATAGCTGGACCATTCCCAGTGTCCGATCGAGGCAACAAGTACCTGATGGTAGCTGTGGACTACTTCACCAAGTGGCCGGAGGTGTATGCCATCCCGAACCAAGAGGCGAAGACGATTACAGACTGCCTCGTGGAACAGCTGTTCTGCCGTTTTGGGGTCCCGTTAGAGCTCCACAGCGACCAGGGCACCAATTTTGAGTCGCACCTAATGAAGGAGGAATTGGAAAGACTTGGGGTGAACAAGACCCGCACAACACCCCTACATCCACAGGCGGACGGCATGGTCGAGACGATACATCAAGACCCTAGAGGAGCACCTGAGGAAGGTCGTGGCCAGCCATCAGCGAGACTGGGACCTCAAGGTACCACTGTTCTAACTGGCCTACCGTTCGTCGACATACGACACCCCCGGGATGACACCAGCAAGCCTGATGTTCGGCCGAGAGCTACGCCTCCCTGTGAGCTGGCTTTTGGGAGCCCCCCGGAAGCGAAACAGCCGGCAACCGAGTATGTGGAGAATCTAGTTGACCATCTCCACGACATGCACGAGATGTCTCGTCAGAACATCCAGATGGCGAGCGACCGCATGAAGACCCGGTATGACAGGCAAGCCAACAGCCATCAAGGTGACATGGTCTGGTTGTACCGCCCTGCCCGACCAAGGGACGCTGCCCAAAACTTCAACAACCGTGGCAAGGACCGTACCGAGTGGTAAAGAGGATTAACGACGTAGTCTACCGCATCCAGAAGGTGCCCCGAGGAAAGATGTTAGTGGTACACCTGGATCGTCTGGCCCGTTACGATGGTGCTGTTCGGGACGACCAGCCTTGAGGAGGGAGCAGTGTCGCCCATGGCATTATTGTCGGCACTACCGCAAAGGAGCCGAAGGGAAGAGACAGAGAATGGCCGCATTGTTGGGGCACTTGCCGAAAGAGAGAAAGGGATAGAGACTTCTGGAATTTTCTGGTTTGTATTTCACCGCAATAATAACTGAACTTTCCGGAAGTTTCCAATAGTGCCTGGGAGATATAAATAGCAGTAAAGTGTGAGAAGGGACAGTTTTTGTTACTAATTCGGAGCCGTGCTGTTGGTGAATCGGTAAAGACTTTCTTGCTGTTGCAACGAGTGTACAAAGTTACTGTTTACGGAAATAAAAGTGTTTCTTTATCTCGACTACATCTGTCTTCTTTACTTTACAAAGAAAGTCATGTTTATGTAGCACATCAGTTTTTTTTCATTAAAATATGTGCTAAGCATGCTTTCATACCTCAAACAGCTATGAATAATTTTAGTTATAGATGCATGTTTTCATACGTGACCACTGTGATCAATACTATAGAGAATCCTTATTTGAGGTTGTAAAATAATGTAATTTTATTAGCGGAATATCATCAAAATGTATAATTGCAATGTTATTTCAGCATGGGCCTAGTGTTTCTTTTCTTTAAAATGGGAAAGAAAATATTGTCCCTATTTCCGGAGTGTGAAAGAAACACTACATAGACATGCAGAAAAGGTCATCAGCCTTTTGTTTATGTTATACCTGAATTTCAGTATGCTTTGGGATTTTAGGTGGTGCATTACCTTTTGGCAAAGCGAAGGTCACAGCATTTCATTTTGTTTTATCTTTCTGTTCATCTTAAAAGGTGCCTCAGTCAGCGCACATTTGGAATGGCACGAACAAGTGCAATAAAATGGGCCAAATTGCCCTATGAGATGCACTTTGTTGTATGTGTTAGTGCACCAATTTCTAAGACAAAAAATCCCGTCTCTTCTGGAAAACACATCTTGAAGCCATGCCTATACAATAATTTTGATGGATCACAGAACAATGTTTTAAATTACATCTTTATGTGATTCACTATACTGAAATTTAAGATTTTAAGATAGTCGCTATAAAGTATCTTGCGGGTTATACTGTACACACATGCTGGCCTTTTGATAGTACTTTGAAAAGCAAAGGCAATGGCTGTAATTTGCCAATACAAGTGCCACAGGACTGGAGTAGTTATTTCTAAAGGGTGACTTATTCGGCCAACTGAACAGTGGTGGCAAAAGTGAAGGAATTGGAAGTTATATTTGCAGGATCCCAAGGCTTTAATGTTTCAAAATGTTCTGGAGTGATGAAACACTGCCATGATTTGCTCTAAATTTCCTGAATTGGACGAAAGAATTGCTTCCGTGTACTTCAGGGTCCACACTTTCATTAAAATATTGCATTTAAATAATAAATTAAAAGCTGTAAAAATGAAACACCGGCATGACAGCTCATGAAGGGCCAAGGCCTACCGCTGCATCCCCCACCTCTGCCCACTACAGGCATCATTGGTGGGGTGCAGTACTGAAGGGTGGGACGTGGACAGTGCCCCGATCCCTCCCAGCCAGTTATGCGGTCTTCTTGACCTGAGGCACCCCGTGTCAGACCTCTCAGAGGAGATAAAATCCCCATGCTGGTACCAGGGATCGAACCCGGGTCCTCCGCGCCAGAGGCAAGCACATTACGTGCTATGGAGAAATGTCAGCAGTGGGCATGAGCTACTTCTTCAGCAACAACATAACCAAATGTAAGTCTACTTTTAACAATAATTTGTTACTTATTTTGATTGTAGTTTCTGTGGCAGTGGTAAAATTGGTTTGAAATTAGTAGAATGTGTTTTAAGTCTGACACCTCTTTAATTATTGCTTAACCGTTTGTGCAATGGAACTTTTGGTCCATGCTTTAAATTGTATATGTTAAAATGGGTTTAAAGGGTTCATTTTCAATTGCTATCTGAACTGCATGCATGATTCACCCTCTTTGTGACGTACTTGCTTGCAACCAATGGCAGCAATTGTGCCGGAGTGGCCCACCTTCCTTCTACTCACCTTGATCATACCTGGTGCTCGGCTGACCACCCACTTCCAATGAAAACGTGGCATGTGATGTTTGTAATTCTACTCAGTATGACATAACCAACTGTGCTTCAACCAAGGAAAAACAATTTTATCTTAGCATTATTTCACTTGCCTCAGAAGCCATCATGGCTGTGAAAAAAATCCATGCAGATGACAAGGAGGGTTTGAGAAAACTGATACAAAATGAGATAACAAGAATGTTTATTTTCTCTCCACTAAACACAAATCAGGTGACATCATGGAAACAGGGAAGATGAGAAGAAAACGAGGCCAAACACTAAGAGAAAAGGTCCAGAAACCCAAATGTGCCTTTGAATGCCAAAAGGAGACAGGGTGTGTTGATTTACAGGACCAAATGACAGTTCTGTTTCCCATCGTGTGATGCACAGTGAAGGGGAATAGAAAAATATTTTCGACATGTATATTTTCAACTCCTTTGTTGTGTATTGCAACATGGAGGGAAAGAAGACAGGGTATATACAGACTTTAGAACAAGCATTGCGCAGCACCTACTGGAATTTCTGTGACTGCCAGAGTATTTGGTTTGAGGCAGATCTCCTTGCAGTACAATCTCTTTGAGACTACAGGCAAAATCATGGGCTTACTTTCCTAGGCATATTCCCTCAACCAAAAAGTGCTACATCAGGGGCAAATGTGTTAGTGTAGAAAGTGTGGTGTTGCCCTTCATTTAAAGGATCTTTGAGGTTTATCACACACACCAGTACTATTAGGACAACAGTATTGGTGAGTTTATGATTTTAATATTATGCTTGCAAATGTTTAGCAAGAAAATACTTAATGGTTGATTTTAAATGATTTTTTAACCATTAAGCTGTTATCACCCTCACAGCTAGAGGATTTAAATCTGATTTCTTGGTTAGTTGTCAAGGCATTTAAATATGATGCTATTAGGTTAAGAATAGTTTGTACAGGAGTGAATAGAGGTCATGTTGAGTGCACATCAGATTTTTCAAGTCTGATTCATCCTCTCAAGTTACTGTTCACACATATTTATAATTGCTCTACCCTTGGATCCGCACTTGGTGTAAACACAAGCCGTCAACAACTAATCCGTGATACGCCAAAACCAAAGCACACCATAAAATGGTGATATATGATAACCCTTGTAAAGACTACTTGAATGTAACGCAATAGCAGCAATATTCCTAAAACTCTTGAGTAAATATCATTCTGTTGCAACATAAACACGAGGCATCAATCCACATGGTGTTTGCTTTGTTTTGTATTAGTCGCAGGTTATCGCGGAGGGATACAAGGGGCGGATCCAAGGCTGGATGGAGTATAGTATAAAAGAACAGTTATTGAGTATAAATATTGTAACTTTTTGGTTTGGTTGTGAAGTAAAGTAGACTGATGTAGTCGAGATAAACACTTTTATTTCCGTAAACAGTAACTTGTACACTCGTTGCAACAGCAAGAAAGTCTTTTCCGATTCTCCAACAGCACGGCTCCGAACTCGTAACACAAAGAACTAACTCTTCTCCGTCGGCTTCACATACGTCTGTCCGTCTCCGTCGGCACGACTCTCCACATTGTCTGTCTCCGTCGGCACTACTCAACGCTTCACGTACGTCTGACTCCCTCTTCTCACACTTTACCGCTATTTATATCTCCCAGGCACTATTCTGGAAGCTTCCGGAACGTTCACTTATTTAGCGGTGAAACACAAAGTAGAAGGTTCCAGTAGCCTCTATCCTTTTCTCTCTTTCGGCAAGCGCCCCAACAATGCGGCCATTCTCTGTCTCTTTCCTTCGGCTCCTTTGCGGTAGTGCCGACAATAATGCGATGGGTGACAATTGCGGCTGTCGGCAATTAGATGCGGCGGGCGCGGTGACACTGCTCCCTCCTCAGAGCTGGTCGTCCCGACCAGCACTATCACTGCGGCATCTCCCTTGCGCCCCGGTGGACTAACCCATCGAACCTCTTCTCCAGGAGGCACGATCCTAGGTATCGCTGTTGGATAGTGTCCCTTGGTCCGGGTAGGACGATGTATGCCATCCTGCTTCGAAATTCTGCAACGGTACCACCGGTCTTGACGGTCCCTCGTCCAGTTGCCCTTCTTCCTGGTGTGTTGACGGGCCATCCTGCGCACTTGGAAACGGCTCACTGGGTACCATGTCCGCCGACCTCTCTGGCGCACCTTCGCAGCCACCTTGCTTCCGATGGGTCCGGCAACAAACCCCACCACATCCGCGCGAGTTGCGTCCACCGCTGCACTCGTGTTCACTCGTGCTCGGCACGGCCTCTCCTGTATCCTGCCGTCCACGATGATGTCCACCATTCTTCCGTTCACGGCACTATGCGTCAGGTGATTGGATGGCTCCGACGGTCCCCCCATGTCACACGCCAAGTCGGTTCTCGCGTGATGCTCGTTTGCTTGTGCGCTTCCCTGCTGATCGTCCTCCACGTCGTATCCTGGTTGGTTACGTACCCGACACACTCCTACAGAGGATCCTCGACGAGGTCCCTGAACTGCCCCTTTGTCTTCCCCGAGACGTACACTTTCGTTATCTGAAACGGGCGCAACTGTCGCCTCGGCCACTAGGTGCTCCCTCCCCGGGTCTGTGCTATTCCGTCTGCCCCTGGCATCCAGTACTTCGACGCTCTCGTCAACTCTTACTACCAGGGCGCCAAGACGTTCCCCGTCGTCCTCCACGACGTCCACATGCTGGCAGAGGTCTTCCACCTTTTCGCCGAGTTCTTCCACGCCTTCCGTCACGCCAATCAGTTCGCCGAGTTGTTCCACGTCTTCCGTCATGCCAATCAGTCCGCCGAGTTGTTCCACGTCTTCCGTCACGCCAATCAGTTCGCCGAGTTGTTCCACGTCTTCCGTCACGCCAATCAGTTCGCCGAGTTGTTTCACGTCTTCCCTCACATCATCTGAAACGGGCGCAACTGTCGCCTCGGCCACTAGGTGCTCCCTCCCCGGCTCCGCGCTATTCCGTCTGCCCCTGGCATCCAGTACTTTGACGCTCTCGTCAACTCTTACTACCAGGGCGCCAAGACGTTCCCCGTCGTCCTCCACGACGTCCACGTGCTGGCAGAGGTCTTCCACCTTTTCGCCGAGTTCTTCCACGTCTTCCGTCACGCCAATCAGTTCGCCGTCAATTTTCGCCGATAGCTCCGTCTTCATCTCTTTCAGCTCGGCAACGAGGTTGTTTCTCGTCTTTATTTCTTCTTTCAGCTCGGCAACGAGGTTGTCGTTTCTCGTTTTCATTTTGGTAGCGAGGTTGTCGTTTGACGTTTCCATTTTGGCAGCGAGGTTGTTGGTTGCCGTCTTCATCTTGGACATTTCTGTCTTCATTTCAGCCATTTCCGTCTTCATTTCGGCGAATAATTCTTTCATCATTGCTATCATCCTGGTTTCCGAATCTCCCTCCATCTTGGTTCTAACGTTGCAACTTCTAGCGACGACGTAACGAAACTAGAAGCAATTCGACGAATCCCACTCCTGACACCAGTGTAACTTTTTGGTTTGGTTGTGAAGTAAAGTAGACTGATGTAGTCGAGATAAACACTTTTATTTCCGTAAACAGTAACTTGTACACTCGTTGCAACAGCAAGAAAGTCTTTTCCGATTCTCCAACAGCACGGCTCCGAACTCGTAACACAAAGAACTAACTCTTCTCCGTCGGCTTCACATACGTCTGTCCGTCTCCGTCGGCACGACTCTCCACATTGTCTGTCTCCGTCGGCACTACTCAACGCTTCACGTACGTCTGACTCCCTCTTCTCACACTTTACCGCTATTTATATCTCCCAGGCACTATTCTGGAAGCTTCCGGAACGTTCACTTATTTAGCGGTGAAACACAAAGTAGAAGGTTCCAGTAGCCTCTATCCTTTTCTCTCTTTCGGCAAGCGCCCCAACAATGCGGCCATTCTCTGTCTCTTTCCTTCGGCTCCTTTGCGGTAGTGCCGACAATAATGCGATGGGTGACAATTGCGGCTGTCGGCAATTAGATGCGGCGGGCGCGGTGACAATATGTATGCTCAATGTTTGTCTTCACACAATGTTAGATATAACATTAAATCAAGTTTTTTTTTTCAGACAAATGCTCAGAGATAGAGCAAATGAGTTAAACAGCTTTTTTTGCTCCTTCTGAAAGTTTTATTTAGCATTTATAATTTGATATCCATAATCACTTCACTCTGTATTAGCAAAATTATTCCTTGTCTCTATATTACTTTTATGCACATCAAATTATACTCTACATTAGGATATTTCATGCTTTTAAATCTGATGGTATTGAACTGCCAAGGCTATTTTTTGTTGGCTAATGCTGGAGTTCTGACAATGAAGTCCTTGGTCCTCTTGCTCTCCAACATTTTTCACTGATGGATGGAGCACTAGAAGCGGCCGGGCATATTTGAAGATGGTCTTGGTCCATTTCCCTTGCAGATCACATAGAGGATAGTGGTGAGAAGAATATATCCCAATTCTGTTCAAATGTTTTGCCAGACAATCCTGTCCCATAATCAACCTGAAGGTTGCAACTACGCTTTTCAAGGATACTCAGGAACTACTTATGAATGTTTGGTAGTTCCCATCTTTTATTTTTTGATTTTCCATAGTAATATTTTGCAATAATGTTTTTGAATTCAGAGTTACCTAATCTTTTAGCTGCATAAAATGGTAGATTAACTATAGATTTCTGTACACTGCTGATACCCTTTTTTGCAAGAAAATCAGCTTTGTTATTACCACTCAGTCCACAGTGAGATGGTATCCATTGGAAGGGATATAACTTCTTAACCTCTAGCATGCTGACCTGTCATGCATGTAGTGCGTCCTCTGATTGGTAATCAGAGGATATGGTCTGTGAATTTATTTTGATAACTCTCCTGGTCAGGTCAGTGAGTCCTGTAAACCAACGACAGGTGTGGTCCTCCAGGGATTCTGAGGGTTGTGAGAGAGCAATGAGACTGTCAAAACATAAAAATATGGTGCTCTCTTAAAAGTTACTTTTACTGCTATGTGGCTCTCTAATATGAGTGCCAATATAAAACACATGATTCATTGTTTACTGTTTCAATCCCTTTTGAAAAAATTTAAATGAATGAAAACTTATATAATTGTTTTAGTTATTTTATTTTCTTATTGCAAAAAATATGATAAATAAAATTACATCTAGAGAACAGAATACACTTTGATACTCTTAATGGACATACCATACTGCAAGCAAAGAAAAAGTAATTTATCTTATAATACAAGCAGCTCCATTTACTACCAAAGCACTGGAAAAGATAATGAGCAAGTAGAGCCCTCTGTTCTTGTAGTAATATGCCATTCATTCATTACTTCAGCTCCCTTCAGCAAAACAAACATTACACTATTGGTGATGTTAAAATAATACTTCACGATTCTTAATGAGTGACAATTTCTATACAGCAAGTTATATTATTTCCAGTCTGATAAAACAGAAACATCTTTACTCATTTAGTAAATAAAAAAAGTTAAGGTCACTGAAGTATTACCAACTGATATTTTTAGTAGTGAGTCAAATATTTATTACCTTCACTTTTGTATTTGCCAAAACCAGTTTCAGGAGCATTTACTCTCAAACTCAGCTGCAGACTATCAGCTGAAACTCTTAAATCATGTTAGCTTCTGTTGGTGGTATTTGACATCTGAAATGGTGGTCTGGTGGGAAGGACATCAAAGCCCATTATGTGAACCTAGCTCTCGTAAATGTACATTTGCTTCTATAATGTTAATTCCAAATTGAGCTAAAAAGATATAGCATATGAAGAAATTAAATAGGAAGGCAAGGACATGGGTATTACATATGTGAGTATAGTCAGAAGGAAGAAGGGTGAACAGCAAAGTAAATTGCATACATGGAAAAATAAGGCTATGTGCAAGTGGGTTCCAGACAGCGAAAATGGGGCAATGTATAGAAAATCAAAGAAAAAAGAAAAGATTGCCACCCCATACCATGTGAAAAGTGAGGGTGGATTGAAAAGTTTAGCTCTACAGTTAAGTAGAACTTACAAAAGTGAAGAGTAAGTGGGGAAAGGAAGCGGAAGTGATCAATAAAGGGATGGAAGGAAGTGAATCATCATGGTGTAGAACAATTATTAGCAAACACAAGAAAACATAGTAAAGAAAAACGAGGGGAAGAAATGAACTAGGTAGTTTAAAAATATAAAAGAATCTATGGGAAATGAAAGAATTAAGTAAGGGAGAAAAGTGTTTTAAAAGATAAAATTAAAAAGGAAAGAAAAATTGAAGAAAGTTACAAACAGTAATAAACAGTAGCTGAACATGTAAGGAATTTTAGAGGACTGTCCAATGGCAGAAAGGCAGGGATGCAAATTCAAGGGCAGCCCAAGATGTAAATGATTTAGTATTTAATAAAATTCATTCATAGATTTATTGTATACTGTCAAGTCAATGATCCTTTTATCTGTTTTGAAGTTAAATGCCACAAGCATAAGATGTGACACAGCTGTTCTGACTGCCACTCGGTCTCTAGTCAAGGATAAGAGCAAACGTTATACTAAAACTAGATCTGGTAAATACAAAAGTAGGTGAAGGTAATACATATCTCACTCCTTCATTAAAACTGATGGAAATGAAGTGCTCAAAACATCGGAGCATATTAATAAATGCAAAAATATGTTGATATTTGTAAACACATTCTGCTCCAACTTGTAATAATGTTAATCACAGTAGTTTTGGAGAGGTCCTCGATCAACAGCTGAATGATACAGAGGACCCTCACCAAAACTAGTCCTGTAATTAACATTATTACTTTCTCTACTACGTATAGTAGCGGTAGTATTGTATTCCATCCAAAAATTTGATGTCAAGATTTTACCGGAAATTGCTTTGAGGGCCCCTGAATCCAAAAAAATCATTTTTAGAAAAAGGTCTGTGTGTGTGTCTATCAGTCTGTGGACAGCATAACTTAAAAACAAAAAGTTGGTTAAAAACCAAAGTTGGCATTTAAGTTTAATGTCTTTCAAGGATGCAAAACAAACATTTTGAAGAAGATTGCTCTACCCTAAACTACCCTTTAGATGGAAAGTTTTTTGTTAATTTTGATTTTCTTGAACATGGCTCTAACGATTTTGATTAAAATGCCACAAGTTTGAGATATTTTTATGACATGAAATGTATGTCCTGAATTTTCTAGCTGTAGTCCATGAAGTCCTATTTACTCTGGATGAACATTAGCATAACTGCTGAACTATAAGAGATAGACCAAATCTAACTATACAAAAAAATGTTGTTGTTGTTTTCTAGTGCCTTGCATCTGGCAATGAAGCCATTAGCATTTGTGCTTTCCAATACTTTTGAACTGTAGTTTCTTCTGATCTTAATGCTTCACAGGTCTTCAAGTGGTCGTCGTTCATTTCTGCTGGATCGTTCACAGGACACATATTGGTGAAGCTGAGATACCTATTCTGTAGAGATGACTTGCTAAGCAGTCATGATTTGTCAGTAGTTGGAAGGCTGCAACCGCTGTTTTCCTTGGTCTCTGGGGGATTATATCTGGGTTGGAAAGTAGTGTAATCTATTTTTTATCTTTGGCATTTGTTTCTATTTCTTGTAGGTATGAATGAGAAAATTTTTTAACGATCAAGCGTTTTATTGAGGAATATGAGAAATTGAATTTAGACTTTTGTTTTATTGTTGTGCCTTTCTTTGCAAGTGAGTCTGCAGCTTCATTCCCCATGACTCCACAGTGTGCTGGAATCCATTGGAGGTGAACAGTCTTACTAACTTTTTGGAGTTGTGTTAACATTTTGTAGCATTCTCTAATTTTTGTTGACTTCTTTGTAGTATTTGAACATATTCCCTGAATTGAAGTTAAGAATCTGAAAGAATTCCTGCCTTGTTAAATTTAT
The DNA here is from genome assembly GCA_030765045.1 of Tenodera sinensis. NCBI lineage: Eukaryota > Metazoa > Arthropoda > Insecta > Mantodea > Mantidae > Tenodera > Tenodera sinensis. The sequence continues at coordinate 169,949 of JAUKNM010000039.1, forward strand.
TTAAGGGAAGATTTAATAATTGTCGGAGAGCAATGTATATAGCCTCTATTTCTCCATCATAATTTGTTGTGTCTCTGCCAACAGAATGATAAAAGGAAAAATGTGAACACATAACTCCAGCTCCAGTAAGGTTTTCCGTGGAGGATCCATCAGTATATAGGTGCAGCCATTCTTCTATGGGATACCTAGTATTGATTGTTTCCAGAGCTAGAAGTTTTTGTATTTCTTTTGGTGTGTCTGATTTACTTATTTCCTCTATTAATTCCAAACTGAAGAAGGTAGGTTGCAAGTAATTCTACAAAAAAATGTAGATCTTGCTATTACACACAACTTATGTCTAAATGCACTTTTTTGTACAGTGAACCATTTCAGAGATATTTCTTGTTATTTTTGTAAGTTCTGGAGAATAGAATTTGAAAGCTTTAAAAGATTTGCGTATTGCTCAAAGCCTACTGTATTCTCATATCCCCACCCGCCTCTGTAGCGTGGTGGTTAGCGTGTCTGCCTCACGTTCAAGAGGTCGCGAGTTCGAATCTCACTTAGGGTAAGTTATCCGGGTAAGGTTTTTTTCCGAGGTTTTCCCTACCCTGAGAAGACGAATGTCGGGTAACTTAAAGCTCCATGGACCTCGGGCTCATTTGAGCATCATTTCACCCATTTCATTTCATTCATTCGTCCGATATGACACAATGTTGGAGGACGTTAATTTAAATAACAATTCTCATATTCCCGTTGCATGTGCAAGAAAACAAGCAATAAGTTAATTTCTGTATATGTTTATCTCATCTAACATGAAGTAGATAGAAGAATAAGAGTTTGTAAGAATGGTTAGTACAACAGTAGAAAAAGTCACGTAAATGCAACACAGATTTTTATAAGTAACTTGGGGCAGAATGTGTTTAGGAATGTCAACATATTTTTCAATTCACTCCTTCACATTACTATATTTTATTCATTATTTATTTTGTACTGTTATTTCATCATGTTGAAAACACAATAGGAGTATTGGCTTAGTCAGACTGCTGCCACTTTGCGAAAGAGTAATAAGCTGCCAAATGTCCTTTGAGTTATATTAGTTTCATTTACTGGCTTTAAACACAAAATGTAGAGAGCATTGATCCAGAATTATCTCTCTATTCTAATCACATTTCCTTATCACAACATGCACAAGAGTGTCATATATTTACTGCACAATATAATGCCAAATTTTAATAAAGTTAGGCATACCTCATTTTGAGAAGCAATTATAGAGGACTGTCAGATGATGTGCTCTATCATATGATGTTGACGACTGTCTACAGCAACAGTTCTGCTTTACATTCATCGGCTGGTTATATGATATGATTAAGTATTTATATTAAAATGGTATATTATGCATAAATAAATAATTAAATATATAAATTAATAAGTTAATAAATAAATAAAAGAATGAAAATGTAAATAAGTGTTTACAATAGAATTTCAAGGAAAATGCTCTGTGGATTAAAAATATTCTGCATGAAAATCTAAAACAATACATTTTGTTCTTTATCTATACAGAAACATATATTAGGTATAAAAGCGACCAAGACACAGGAATTTAACTTTCATTGTTTGAATGTGTTTGAGCTAGCCAAGACAGAAACACAAATATTAACAACATGAGATGGAGGAGTGAGACAGGGTCTGTACAACAAAATAACAAGTAATAAAACACACAAGAGATGTAATAAATTTCTTAGAGAAGAGAAAGCATTGTTGTAAATGGAAAGAACAAGTGAGGATAGAACGGACAAGGACATATCCAAGAACTATCATTTAAGGAAGTCCACAGTGAGAAAGAATAGCAAATGCAATTGTTGACCTCCTCTTCCACAATTTAAAGATATGAGTAACGATATAAGAATTATATAATTAAATGCATTTTCTGAGCATGTATGAAACATGCCCCAAATACTACTACCCAAAATGAATTTTTTCTTAGAACTGACTGAACAATTTTGATTACAATATTACAGGTTTGATGCAGGAATAAAACGTATATCTTGAATTTTTGTAGAATGCCTGCTAATACCTGTTTATTCTTGTGAACTGTTACTGAGGACTGAAAAACCCTAAAAGAACTTATTGCAGGAAAATGTGTCATTAAAACACACAATTTTAATTTTACATGGGAATTAACCATTTCTGTATCTGTAAAGTAAATCTCTTGTTTGCCATATTGAAAACATTTATTTTTAAGAGGAAGATTATGTTTTAACAAATATTAATAAATATTAGTGACCAAAACTTCACTTATCTCTTATAATCATGTTGGCATTATGGAAATTAATATAACAATATCAGTATTCCAGAGTGCTGAAAAATATTGTGTGTTTGGGGTTGGGTGGCATTTTCAGTAGTTTTTTCTCCTTCACCTTTACATTGAATCTCATCTTCTTCTTCACTCTCTCCTTCAATTTTCTGCCACTCTATTTTTGATCTTTTTTCTATTCCTAAGTCTCCTCTTTGACTTGTTCTGGTAACTCTGAAGACTGCTCTCCCTTCACTTCCTCTGTCGTTGATAGGTTCTTGTCAGTCTAATGCTCTCCACCGAGAGGCAGTGGAAGGAAGCAACAGGCTGCTCATCCAGCACACCTTCCTATCCCAGGTTGCGATCTAGCAATGCAAGCTTCTGACAGTGTTGCTGCAGAAGTTATGGAAACTGCAGACTCTCACAATCTCTCATTCCATAAATCGCAGATGTTAGAAATTATTTTACCTTTTTTCTGCTTCCTCAAATGCTGGCAGGTTGGCTGTGTGAAACAACATGAGCAGATTATTAAAGAGATTTCTTCTCTGCAAAGCTTCAGAAACTGCATCTTATAGTATAGTCTCCAGCATCTTGAGTGCCTTTCCAACTGACTACATGGCACTGATCAGCACTTTCTGCAACATCACAACTCAGTCTGAGATTTGTTTAGGTCATTTGTAACACATCAGTTGTCATGTTGTGTCAGATTCTGTTCCTCCAATGTAGCAATGTGTTTCAGGTCTTCTCTAACTATGAGCTGGTATCCATGAGCTGATTCTCCAGGCCTACACATGCTGTATAGAATACTGTAAATCACCCACCATTGCTACCATCTTCTCATAGTTTTCAGAGCTGATGGTTTGTCAAATCATGCTGAATGTTGTTCCTGCTCATCACAATATTTTTCTGCTCTTCGAACATAAGAGCCAATGTCTTATTTTTCTCTGCTTTTATTGTTTTGTCACCAAAGTCACTGTGGCCTCTAATGGGTGAACATGCATTGATGTTGATACCATCACCTTTTCTCATTGCTCATGTTTTCCCTTTACTTCTGATGACACTCACTGCACTGTTGTCACTTGTCATGTTATTGTTCTCTTTTGTGACATCTCCCGTATCTCAATAATATGACTACCTGTTCTACCTTCGCCTACTGCTCCTGGTATACCTCTCATTGCCTGATACTGTCAATCCATAATGAAAGTCCTCTTACAAAGGCCTTGGTCTCTAGAAAGCTTTATTTCTCATAATAAAGCACTTATAAAGTACCTTTTCTTGCTGTAATCATGCTCAATGAATTTTTGATCCTCGTAGCTTTGATATGTTGCTTGAAATTCTACATTTAAAGTTCACTGAATAGTCTTCAGAGTCACTAGAGCGGGTCAAGAAGGAGACTGAGGAGAAGATGAAACAGTTGGGGAGGATACTGAAGGAGAAGGAGATGAGATAGGTGAAGGTAAGGAGAAGAGACTAACACTACTGAAGGTGGAGAGGAAACAGAAGAGGGTGCTTAAGAAAATAAAGGAGCTGGAGGTGAGGAAGCACAAGCCCAAAGAAGAAGAGAGTACATAGAACCGAAAGCAGGACAGAAAGCTGAGATTCCAGATACATAAGTTTGGTAACTGAAGAAACAGAGTTGGGTGTATAAATTAGAACAGCAGAAAGCAATAGTTTCAACAATAAAATAAAACACTATACAAAAACAAAAATTCAAAAGGCAGCAAAACTGAAGACAGTACAAGAAACCACCAACATAAAAAGAAAAATGTATATTAAGTTCATATACCATCCCAAATACCATGTCCATTTCCAGAAAGTATTCAAAGAGCATATCATTTTGGCACCCAAAATCCCATACTCCATCTAAAACCTACCAGATTCTGAACTAAGGTTTACCATGGGAACAAAAAGAAAATCAGGGATAAACCAACTTAAGAGCAAAGACTGAAATAAAAAGGCAGACTGGAAAAACAAGAAGGAAATTGAAAACAAGGGCAAAGGAACTTCTCAGGATCTAAAGTGTAAACAAGAAGAAATTGGCAGTAGCGGTACACTTTGGCAAGAAAATCATGAGGGATGGGTGATGAAAGACAATGAATGAGATGAGGATACTGTAGAAAGGAGATGTTGAAAAATTTAATAGAACCAGGTTCCTTTCTGATGCTGGAAAAGGCACTGCCTAAATGAAGCAAAGAGAACAAGAAGCTATAATGAATGAATTATGATCTTATATGAGGAGTAGTTTATTAATAATTATACTTTAATCATTAATGATAACTAATATATTACTTATTATTGCAATTCTGTTACTACGTGGAATGTAATAAAAGAATTGGCACTCTAACCACATGACACCACAATCTTAACAAGCATGTAAAAAAGCAGTAAGCTAAGTACCTGGAAAGTAAGAATGTTGCAATTGTCATAAATTGCTCTATGCCTGTTCTTGGGTATGATAAGTGCCAATCAAGGAAATGTTTACAAAGAAAGGATGAAGAAGGAATATTTGTCAAAACTAAAGGTCATCAGATTATTTCTATTCTCTCCTTTCCCTCCAAATAGCATATTTTTTCTGAAGGTTTATGACACTGAAGGTAAAGTTCATAATTCTATAGTGTGAGTATACACTTTGATTATTCTGTCTGATAATGTATGAAATAATTTCAGGGAAACAAACATTTTACAATGCATTATGAAAAACCTGAAATTATTGTTTTGAATAATAGAAAAATATAGAACAAATGTTGTTTGCAGTTTATACTCTTTCATTATGTGAAATAATTTCCAAATATATATTTTTTTCATTTTCTTTGGGTGAGGGAATGTATTCTTAATGAAGAAGAGAATCCAAAGTTGCAAGTAGTAGTAGTAGTAGTAGTAGTAGTAGTAGTAGTAGTAGTAGTAGTAGTAGTAGTTGTAGTAGTAGTAGTAGTAGTAGTAGTAGTAGTAGTAGTAGTAGTAGTAGCAGTAGTAGTAGTAGTAGTAGTGGTAGTACTAGTAGTAGTGTTTAGATTCCTTCACGACCTAAACCGGGGGATTCTGTGATGTTTCCTTCCAACCCAACCATCTCTGCTGCCACCATTTCTGGACTAGCCTTCCTGAAGAATTTCTCTGATCCTTGATATGTATATCGTGTCTCATCAAATCCAAACTTCAGTCCTAGCACTATGTTCAGTGCTGAACCGTCAAACAGATGGCACCCAGTATAGCGATACTGGGGCTTCTTGTTATATCTGCATCCTCCAGACTGTGCCCCTGAAACCAAAACCATAACTTAATTCAATGAATTGAATAATAAAGAATGTTAAATCTATTGAAGATTTATTAAATTCAAAAACTTTAGTTCTTATCAACAAGAACAATGACTGCCCTACATTATAATGGCCACGGTACAAATCCAGACTTACTATTAGTATCATCAGAATTGAAAGATAAGACTACATGTAAAATCACTGAAGACATAGGATCTGATCACATAGCAGTTATTGCATTCATAATACTTCAGGACAAACAAAATGATAACAAACCAAAAACAAAATACTCTTGGAATTTTAGAAAAGCTAATTGGTCAAAATTTACTGAAGAAACTAAACAAAATCTATCCGTCATACAGTATGAAGTATGCACAGACAAACTCAATAATACAATCAAGGAAAATTGAAGCTATTAACAGTGCAGCAACAGAATCTAAAATAAGAACAAATTAGAAACTAAAAGCATTGGAAGAACTTGCAATATTAATAAGATAAGTGAAGCTTTTAGTTTCTAATTTGTTCATATTTCAATAATACAATTTCAAACATAATTCTTGAAGCAGCAAAACACTGGTTCCCAAGAGGAAAAACTAAAAGTCAAAAACCCTTTTGGTATACAGACCTACCTAAGTTAAAAGAAGAAAGGGACATAGCAGGGAGAAGGAGCAGAATTGTCCAATAACCCAACAAATACACAAGAATGGTGAATAAAGGCAACAAAATTTAAAAAAGAAATTTATGCAGCAAAAAAAAAAAGTGCATTCAGTGAATTTATTGAAAAAGTTGATTACAGAAAAGATGCACAAAAAGTATATAGATATGCAAGTAAAATCATAAGTCAGACAAAAAGATGGAAAGAACCTCTCAAATTTAATGGGAAAATGCTTACTTCCAATAGCTCTATTGCCAAGGCCTTCAATAAGCATTACAGCTCCCAACATAAACTTTCTTATGAAGTAAACAGAATATAAAGGCAGATTGAAAAAGATTTTAAAACTTTTAAAAAGTGCCAAGAACAAACAAATTATATATTGAGACAGAATATTGTAAGACCCCAAAAGGAAATCATTTATGTAAATATTTATTGCAAATGTAATTTATTTTTGGTGTTGATACTAATTAGTTGAGTAACGAAAATGTGTTGCTATTGTTCATTGTTACAAAAAACTAAGTTTGTTTAAAAACGTCATAAATGTTAAGTTTCACATTTAAATTTAATATGTATAAATAAAAGAATTATATATATTTAATATTAAAAGCGAAGGGAGAATAGCTAAGGATCGCTTCCCTAACAATACGGGAACTATTTGATGAATGCATACGCGGATGTGTACAACAAAGATAGCATCATATTAAGTGGCGCTGGAATTGTTAATAGCGTCTGTATGTTTGAGATGTGAAGACGTGTTTCTATAAAGCGCGTGGATGTGAGTAGAAAAGAATTTAGAAAAGTGAAAAGACTATCAATGAAATATAAATAGGTGCAATAAAAGATAATTCAATTGTAACGATGAAAGAAGTGTTAATAAAGTAATATATTATAGTGAAGTTACATTGAGTGTTTATTCATTCCACCTAGTACCATGCCAGGAGAGAAATAATAGTCTCATTGCTCAATCCGAAGCTATATTAATTATAAAAACATCACCAATATTCAGCAAAGAATTCACCATAAGGGAATTAAATTCTACTATACATGAGTTAAAAGATAACAAATCTCTTGAACCAAATAAAATACATGTTGAATTTCTGAAACATCTTGGACAAATGGGAAGAAATGCACTACTGAAATTATTTAACCTATCATGGACCTCTGCTGTAGCTACAGAGTGGAAAAAAAGCAATAATTATCCCTATTTTAACCAATAATTATCCCACCTGACATAAATAATTACAGACTAATTTCCTTGTCAAGTGTCACTGCAAACACAGCAGAACGTATGATTTCAGCGAGGTTAAATTGGTGCTTAGAATGTAATAACATACCAGCAGTAACACAAACACGATTCAGACAATACCTATCTACAAAAGAAAATACAATTCAACAGCTATCCTAAGATGTCAAAGAATCTTTCAACAAAGATCAAGATAAGCTATCAGTTTTCACTGATTTTGAAAAAGCATATGATTATGGAGGTATAAACTACTTGAAAAACTCATAAAACTAGGCATTCAAAATAACATGTTAAACTGGATTACCCACTTCCTTTCTTAGCATTTCTGTGCCACAAAATATGACAGTATATCTAAATTCTGACAAATAAAAATGGGACACCCTCAAGCTGCATTACTGACTACAACCTTTTTTTAACATCTATATCAACATCCTTCCTTGGTTGTATCAAGCACAGAATTAAAGACAGCTCTTTTTGCAGATGACATGATCATGTGGACATCTTCCCCACAAATAGTCAAAATCAGAGTCTCAATGGATGATGAAAATAAATATTGATTAAGCGTCATTCCAAATTATTTATTTATGCCAACAAACTTACTGTTCTACCTCTCAAACATTGCCCAAACACGGCTTGTGTGTTTAAAAACACCAACAGTAGGTTTGTTAGCATAAATAAATAATAGTTGCCATCTGAAGGATATTTAATCCAGGGGCATAAAGTACTTGCATCTGGTTTGAGAATTCAATGTCATTCTGGCAGGTTGTCACAGTAGCTTAATGATTAGAGCACCCACCTGGTAAGCAGAGGGTCTGTGGTTCAAATCCCAGCTGTGGCATTGAATTTTTAAGTTCCAGTTCTACCTCTCAAATCATTCCAAATATTTAGCCCAAAACATCAATTCCCTAAACTAAATCTACAGCTCAAGAAAACAAACCTAAGACAAACATACGAAACAAAATATTTAGGAATAAGTTTTGATTCAAAATTATCTTGGGGAAATCATAATAAAATTATTGAAGCAGTAGTATCTAAGTCAACGAAAAAATTTTCAATCTTACAGAGATTAGCTAGAGTTAAGTGGGGTAGTAATCAGCAGACTCTAAACATCACATACAAAACATTGAAGCGAATACTCCTCTGCATTGCAGAGGTAATAATTATAACAAATAATTCTAACCTAAATTATCTAGAAGTATAACAAAATCAGACCCTGCAACTAATAACTGCTGCAGCAAAATCAACTCTAATCACGACTATGCAAGCCTTAACCCAGAACCCTCTGATATGTTAACTTGGAGCACCATGAAAAAATGCTACGGTTAACAACAAAATGGGAAAAACTTGAAAACACAAACAAGTTTTCTACTCAAAGTCAAGGAAATAAAAACAGATTTGAATCTTCCTAAATCTAAACAAAACATTTTAATCAGAGAAAACCCTCTAACTTTCGAACCAATTAATATTCAGCTGGATTTAGTAGAACCAGTTACAAAATCGGAAACTTGCAAACCTGTACTAAAAGTGCTAGCATTAGAACCTGTGAACAATAGATACTCACCAGAAGAATAGCTACATACTTACAAAGATGGATCTACTATTGATAACAACTCAGGATCAGGTATTACATATGCTTTATTCCCAGTTTACCAACCAGTAGGATACCACACAACAAATTTTGATGCAGAATTAATGGCTATTCATATTTCACCTCAACACCTTCAATATAGAGTAGATAATTATTTTATTTATGCCAACAAACTTACTGTTGGTGTTTTTAAACACACAAGCCGCGTGTGGGCAATGTTTGAGAGGTAGAACTGGAACTTAAAAATTCAATGCCACAGCTGAGACTTGAGCCACAGACATTCCGCTTACCAGGCAGCTGCTCTAACCATTGAGCTACTGTGACAATCTGCCAGAATGGCATTGAATTCTCAAACCAGTTCGTATTTCTCCTGGTAAACCGCAAAGGCAGTCTCACATCACAGACAATTACCCCAATGGTGACTTACTATTGCAAGTACTTTATGTCCCAGGATTAAATAGCCTTCAGATGGTAATTATTATTTTATTTATGCCAATAAACTTACTGTTGGTGTTTTTTAACACACAAGCTGTGTGTGGGCAATGTTTGAGAGGTAGAACTGGAACTTAAAAATTCAATGCCACAGCTGGGACTTGAACCACAGACCTTCCATTTACCAGGCGGCTGCTCTAACCATTGAGCTACTGTGACAAATCTGCCAGAATGGCATTGAATTCTCAAACCAGTTCGTATTTCTGCTGGTAAACCACAAAGGCAATCTCAATGGTGAAATAACTCTCCTTCTTGCTTCCCAATATTTTGATGTTAGGGTTTCAAAAGCCATAAGCGATTTACAATTTTTTAAATGTTCCAACTTGGCAGATGTGGGTAATCCCATAAGTAAGGTCTCCATAGTACTGGGGTCAGAGGGAAACTGTTTGTTTTGTGCAGGGTTCTTCATATAAAACCCAATGGAGCACACAGAGTTTTGTCTCTCTCGTGACCTAGCTGGATTCCCCCATTACCAGCACCCATTGTGTGCACGGTCTAACGGGCACTTGACTCTAGAGCAACACATTTTTGTGTATAAAAGTTATTATAATTAGGAATGACCAAGCCCTGTTCGCACAGCATATATTCAAACATTCCCTGGTGAAGTGCCTCCTTCCAGATTTACAATTCACGAGATTGTGAAGCAATTCGAAACCATTGGTTCTGTGACAAACAAAAAACAAAAGTGTTGTTGTTGTTTTCTAGTGCCTTGCATCTGGCAATGAAGCCATTAGCATTCGTGCTATCCAATACTTTTGAACTGTAGTTTCTTCTGATCTTAATGCTTCACAGGTCTTCAAGTGGTCTTCATTCATTTCTGCTGGATCGTTACACAGGACACATATTGAAAAACAAAAGTGTAAATGTACAGTTTTAACAGAGAAAAAGTTAAACGAAATAGGCCCATGTTTTGAACATTTGCCAACCAAATTCATCCCAAAATTAGTACAACAGGTGAGAATTTTAGAGTTTTCTGCAGATAGACCAATTAAATTTTTAAAACTAAAACTGTACAAGTGTCCATGTTTTAAAATAAGGTAACCCAGTATCACAAATGCATTATTGTGAATGATTTCTTTCATTAGAGAATGGGGCTTAATTGATATACAGTTCCTGTTTGTTTTCGACGAGGCGTAGTTTTACTTAAATGGTCGTGTCACCATTCATAAGTCAGTACTGGGCCTCTGAAAATCCACATTGCATTCAAGAAATCCTTCAATATGATCAGAGAGTTGGAGTTTGGTGTGCTGTTAGCACTAGACATAGAATGAGTTCTCCCAATATAATGCTTGTTTGGCCAAGAGCAGACAACATTTCCAGCATCTTCTATAAGGTAAAAGCGTTATACATGCCTTAAGCACAGAGTTTATATAGGAGCAAAGCTGGGTGTGGCACACTCAATGATGCACAGGCGAAATGCTGTGCGCCCGTTAGACTTTAAATGAAGAACCCTGTATTTGCTTTCCCCTTGCTAAAGAAACAGTCACACAACTGCTGGGAGCTCAACCTTGACTTGGCAGGGGATTCAAATGGAGCTCCCATTTACTACCACTGCTGGGTGTGAAGTGCATTTAGTTATTTGTTTTTTTACAAAAAACAACAACAACAACAACAATAATAATAATAATAATAATAATAATAATAATAATAATAATAACAATAACAACAACAATGATAATAGCAAGAACAATAATGTTTACTGAAGTGCCAAGTCAACACAATTATTATCGGACTGCCTAGCGCAGGCCACTGTTCCACTGAGCAGTCTATTTTAGCTTACAATCATGTTACAGTGTGTACTACAGTAGAACCCCACTAATCTGAATTAATTGAAGGTTTGATCTGTTCGGATTTGGATATGATTGGATTATCTGTAAAAAAAAAAAATATATATATATATATAAATTCAGCTACAAGGTAATGTAGCATAGTGATGTGAGGAAGTGACGACGTTGCAATTACCACACACAGCACACTGGCAATGTATTCTTCTGACCTGTGGAAATAGCCAATTGCATGCGATAGTGGTGGTACATAGGCAGTTGTTTGTTTAGCTATTGTTAGCAGTCATTCTACAGTAATTTATGAATTTTGCTCATAAATTAATACAGAACAGGTGCTTCTTTGTGTTATACCATGCACTATTATGTCAACCAAACAAAATCATAGTTCTGTAGTAAAAGTGCTTTCTCTACCCTACAAATGAGCTTTTTATTGTTTTTTAAAATTATGCATTTTGTGCTCGGATTATCTGGAATTTGTTTTGCGGGGATCGGATTAACAAGGTTCTACTTACTTCTAAGTTCTTAGGTATAAAATATTGCTCCTTTTCCCATTTAACAGTCTATATCCATTTGTTTCTAATTTTCCCTACATTCTTGCAGTTTTGCCTACGATTCTGTTTATATTAGTATTTCAAAATAAACATTCTTTTCTCCAAATCTCAGCTTCCTTGCATTCAAAGATTATAACAACAACAATAATAATTGTAGTAGTAATAGTAACAATAACAATAACAACAATGATAATGATAATAATATTAATAATGATAATAGTAACAACAACAACAAAAAGAAGAAGAAGAAGAAGAAGAAGAAGAAGAAGAAGAAGAAGAAGAAGAAGAAGAAGAAGAAGAAGAAGAAGAAGAAGAAGAAGAAGAAGAAGAATCGTGCATAATGTGCAAAGATTGTTTTTAGTCTCTACAGAATTACACGAATGACTGATCTCATGTTACAGTGTAGCAAATGATATCTCTCACACCCGTTGTCACATCTTATACTCACACAATCTGGGCCGGGTTCGTGGAATCTCTGGGTGCTGCATAACTTGTGGTGGAATCCATGCACAGAAAGTCTTGTATGGCATAGTTCATATCTTACCTTTGTCCATTCATAGCTTGACACGGCATCAGTAGCATAGAATTCGTCCCACATTTTGCATTTATTCTCGTGTAGTTCATGCAGCAGGTCCTGATAGGCTGGAGTCGTTGACAGTAGGAGCTTCAGTCGCAGGTCTTCTATCTAGAAAGGTTCTCTGGTTAGCTCATATACAAGTCGTGAGGGCGTGTATTTGGAGAGACAAAACACTCTTTTCAAGTAGTTTCTCCAGGCTTTTCTTCTGTAGATGTGCCCATGTTTTCTAGCCCATATGTTGCAATGAGGTCAATTTTGAGTTCAAAGTTGTAAGGTGGTTTCCAAGGAGAGTTTGCCTATTGACTTTATATCGCCTATGGCTCTTATAGCAGTGCTTACTCTGTCATTTATATGTCGAGTGAATACGTTTCCCTGTGTCTGGAGAGTAACTCCTAGGTACATGAAGTTGGTGACTGATTTTTATTGCCTGAACAATGTTTGCCGTGGCTAAGATGAACAGTAGGGGGCTTAACAGGTCCCCTTGCAGCACTCCAACAGTCTGTTGCATCATGTTGGATTTGTCTATACCATCATTTATCTCCACCCAATTGTTGGTTAGAAGGTCTCTGCTGACTAGTAGCAGGTGATGTCCTGGGCCAAGAGCATTTTCCAGTTTCTCTACTAGAATGGTTCTATTTATTGTGTCAAACGCCTTGGTGTAATCAACAAAGATTGTATGCAGCTTTCCTCTGCGGTTTGCTGTAGCTGTTTCTATGTCAGATTGAAGGCAGTGCACAGCTTATGCCGTTGATCTGCCACTTCTGAAGCCAAATTGTGGATCAGGTAGTTTCTCCTCAATATTAATCCTAAGACGTTTGCACATTAGTGTTGTGAGGACCTTGAGTAGGGTGTTCTCCAAAGCGATATCCCTGTATGCGTTTGGGTCAACTGTGTTTCCTTTTCCCTTGTATAGCACTATCACCTTTGACTTTTTCCACTTACCCGGTACAGCTTGTTTCAGGCATTTATTGAGGAGTACTGTGAGTGGCGTCCCTAGTACAGGGACCGTTGTTTTCAAGTACTCATTATATATGCCATCTGGGCCACATGCTTTATTATTCTTTGTATTCATAATAGTCTATGTTACTTTGCCTTCTGTGAAGAGTTCTGTCTCCTGCATGACAGCTAGGGTCACTGTGGGGCATACTGGACTTGTTTCTCTAGCCTGTAGGATTGAGCTTAAATGTTCTTCCCATACCTTCATTGGGATATTTCTTGGGAATTGCATTTGTTTTGTCTGGAGAGCCTTGTAAGATCTTTGTTTTGCTATTTCTATTAGTCGTTTTTCTTCTTCCTCCATAAATGCCCTATGTGTTTCTTTTATCTCGATTTTGTACTCTGTCCTCAACTTACTGTATAGGTCCAAATCTTCCACTGATTGGTTTTCCTGGCTTTGTGCATGCCATAAATGTAAAATAGAGTATGAAGATATGCAGATTGAGCAAGTAAATAGCACAATATTTTTAGGGATTACTGTAGATAAAAATCTAAACTACAATGAACATATTGACAATCTTTGTAAGACACTAAACTCTCGACTTTACTTACTCAGAAAGTTAGCACACCATATAGATGAGCTACTAAAATCAGTTTACTATGGAGTGATTCACTCGTTCATTGCATATGGGATTGTAATCTGGGGGGGACGTCTATAACTAATTTAAATAGAGTATTGATAATACAAAAAAAGAAATGCTTAAGGTGTATATACAATTTAAAAAGTTGTGACTCTCTTAGAGAAGTGTTTAAAAAGGAAGGTATCTTAACAGCAGTATCATTATATGTTTATAAGCTTACATTATTAGTTAAAAGGGGGGACAACAGAACTGGTCAAAATAAAGAACATTATGCTTATAATACCAGGGGTATAAACAACTATTGAGACAGAATATAGAGCAATTCCGCGTGTGACTAACTGACATTTACACTACATTTTCTTCTTAAAATGTCTGTCTAAAGGTCAATATCACCCATTGGGGTGATTTGTCTCTGACGTGAGACTGCCTTTGTGGTTTACCAGGAGAAATGCGAACTGGTTTGAGAATTTAATGCCATTCTGGCAGTTTGTCACAATAGCTCAGTGGTAGAGCAGCCACCCGGTAAGCGGAAGGTCTGTGGTTCAAATCCCAGTTGTGGCATTGAATTTTTAAGTTCCAGTTCTACCTCTCCGACTTTGCCCACACACGGCTTGTGTGTTTAAAAAACACCAACAGTAAGTTTGTTGGCATAAATAAATAATTAGAATAAACAGATGTTGACAGCTCTCATTTCTTATCACAGTTACATCATTGCAAGTATAAAAAGCTGACTCAAAAACGTTAACAAAGACGACATATGAGAGCACACAGCACACATCACATACCTGTGACATACTAGTTACTTGATTGGACTCCTTATAGTGCAGGAACGCTAAATGCAGTAGCCTCATAGTACACGCGTATATTACTACACTGTTTTTATTTCCGAAAGTTGTGTATCATTCTGACACTTTCCGCACATGAAAGAAAAGCATATTCCACAACATTTAAACCTAATACTTTCACATAATGAACCCGCTGAGTGGATGGCGTAGGTGAAATACGTTCAAATCTTTTGTTGAGAAATTCTTTTGCTTCTTCAATTTCAGGCAGAGAAACTTCAAGAACACATATTTTGGTTTTCTTTCAAACATTATTAACAAATTCTTCATCACTCTGAATCCTGCTTCCTGCTTTCGCAGCTGTCCATGCCATCCTCTTCACTTGTCCTCCAATCGCATCTACTGCCCCCTTTCCGTGATAGGATTAGAAGAAGTGTCATTCAATTTGGATCCCAAATACTTTGGAAAGATATGTCACATGGCTCAATGTGTATTTCTGCTTAAAATGACAAGCAGCTCCATCAGAAAACACTTTCACAAGTTCAAGATTCGGAACAATATCCAATATTTCCAAAAATATATTTCTTAAGCAAATATCAACTGCATATTTGTCATGCGATACATAATCACACACCAAAGCAAAAGATTGTTTCTGAATTTCACCAATATCTTTTTTCCTATACCAGGCAACAGCAGTAAATATTGAGATCTGTGTGTTGTTCCAGTGGGCAGCTTGAATTTCATTTTGTTCCTTGCATGTGTAGTTCTCAGAGTAGTCGATCTGTATCACAGCTTCACTAATTGCAACATTTTCCCGAACCTTCTTAAAGGCCTTGGATTGCTGTCTTTTTACATAAACGTGATTTAGGAAACGTGGCAGGCAATTGCTCAGTTCTTCAATACAGTCTTTTACAGACCCATTTTTAACTTCTATTTCCATTCTTCCATTACGTGAACTCCACAGTTTCCATTCGCATGGAGAATTAGCGAGTTCATCCGAAATGTCTGCTCCACTCAATCCCGGAAACTTGGAGCATCCTCCCTGCACACATTCACTCGATTTCTGATCACAAACTACTTGTGCTATGAACTTACGAAATTGTCTCAGTGAGTATGTGATTTTTACATGATGCTTTGAGAAGAAACTTCGTATTTTCATGTATAATGCATGTGCACACATTATGTGGGATCTAACTTTGAAGATGCACGTGAGCAGGGCGTAATTCAGCAAATTTTGTCAACCCCACAGACATTTCTACTCGGTCTTGTAGAAAGAGCGCATGTGCTTCTTTTAATGTTACCACTAGATACCTAATGCGAACTTCTTTTGTTTCTCCCTGAACATGGATTTCAATAAAATCATCTCTTCCAGGAGCTTGGTAAGATATTGAATCATCCTGATAGAACTTGATGATTGCACTTTTAAGTTCCTCTGATAGTTGTTCTCCTGATACCGGGACAGAATGCTTTGGTTTTACAACATGCAATCCCTCTTCAACTGCTAACTTACGAATAATTTCTTTTCTTTTACGTAGAGATGGCGGCAATGCTTCCTCAACACGTTTTCTGCACTTTCCGAAATACCGTTTTCTTTTGAAAGGGGTTGATGTTTGATACCGAAATTTAGATTTCCGATCGAATGGGCTTTTGAAAAAGACACGTTTTAATTTAATTGCCGGATATGAGATTTGCGATAAGTGTTAAGTAATAACATAAATAGATAATAGAGCAGGAAGTGTTGTAAGGTGAGCAAGATATGAGTAAATAATAGTCGTTAAATTTGTAGGATAAACACATTATTGGTTTGAAATTAACGAGTCATGACGTCATACTACATAGTTTAAATACACGTTCGAAAGTCAGGTCTGAAAACCTTAAAAGTCGCGCGATATATTTAATAAAATATAAAGTAAACATCGTTTAATCCTAAAAAGGTAATTATATATTCGAAATTCATAAAAGAACATGTTATAATAGAAAGGGACATTTCTAAATTGCGGGAAAAGGAAATAGCATTTTGGATACGAGGCTTTCTTGGATGACGTCATGACATTCAAATTGGAAGAGAACGGTCTTCTTAGCGTGGGTAAGCTAGAAAGCGTCACTACACAGACCAGTACGGGAGGTTGTGCTGTGCGGACGTGAGTGAGATTCCTCTACATATAGAATCGGCATAGCTCCCGAAAATATTTAAAATAAATAAATAATATATAAAGTTGTTCTTGGGTTGTCCATCACACTTACGCAAACCCGAGATAAAAGTAAGAGATCTCAAGCTGACTAGCCGGAGCGAAACACATCAAAGGGCAACACCACGTCACCAACGACATTTAAGTATCAACGGTGAAACATCAAGAAGCGAAGAACGACTTATAGCTTCAAATGGCATCCCAACGTGTGGCGTCGAAAGAATGGACCAACCCCAAGACGACCAAGCCAGCATAGAACCAGCAAACAAGAAGGTGATCCAACGTGTGGCGTCGAAAGAATGGACCAACCCCAAGACGACCAGATCAGCATCGAGCCAGCAGACAAGAAGGTGCCCAGCGTGTGAACATCTGTGAAACGTGTAGTGAACAAGTTTAAGTGCAGTTAAAAAAAAAAAAAAAAAGAAAAGTGAAAATTTTGGTGAGTAGAAAAACACATGTAAATAGCTTAGAAATGGAAGACAGTGATAGCGATTTTCTAGGTTTTGAGAGTCCGGAAATTGAGAAAAGTGTAAGTAGGATGGAAGAATTTAATCAGAATGTAATTGGTAGCAGAATATGCCAAGAAGTAGAAGATCAGAACGTTAGAGAAACACCTAGAGGTAGTTCAGAAATGTTTAGTAATTCAGAAAGGCCAGCGATTATGTCAGGAATAGAGAATATGTTTCAAAAGATAATGGAAAAGATAGATGAAACTAGTAAAGAATTAAGAACAGAGTTAGGAAAGAAATTAGAGAAGGGACAACAGGAATTGGGAATGCAATTGGAAAATCAGAAGAGAGCTTTCGAAACCTTTAGGGAAGAAGTTAGGGAGGAAATTAATAAAGTTAGTAGTGAAGTCAAAGAAAATAGAGAACAGGTTAAGGGAGAATTAGAGACAATAAGGCAAGAAGTAAAGAATTCTGAAAAGAAATTAGGTCAACAAGTGAGTGAAAAATTAGATAAAGAAAGGGAAAAAGTAACATATAGATTAGACAAACAAAGGGAAGAAATTAGAGAAGAGTTACAGGGGTGTAAAGTTAGAATAGAAAGATCTGATGTAGAAAGTAAAAGGCAGGCTAGAAATTTGGAGGATGTTACAGACCAAATAAAAGGAGTAGTAACAGAAATTACTCAGGTAAAAGAGGCCTTAGAAAATTTGAAATTAAATGAAAATGCATGTAATCACAACAATCTTAGTAATGAAGTTGCAAGAAACGAGGCAATACCAGGTGTATCAGCTGACATTTCGATGCAAAATAGGGGTAACAGTAATTCCCATTCTGATCTCGGAAATAGCTCAGGGATAGGTGACAATTCAAATTTACATTGGCCTAACCATGTCTTAAATGAAATGACACCTCCAGTTTTTGAAAATGAAGACTCAGATGATCCTAAAGCCTTTTTAGAAGGGTTACAAGAGTACTTCACGGTGAAACGTATACCAGAGGAGTACAAGATGGTGATAGTAAGAAAATGCCTAAAGGGTAATGCTGCTAATTGGCTAGGCCTTTCTATGGGTAACAATAATGATTACAGGACCTTTAGGAACATCTTTTTAACCAGATATTGGGGAGCTAGTAGGCAGGCTAATATTAGAGTTGAATTAAGCAATGGAAAGTTTAATCCTAGATCGGAGGAATCAATGGTCAACTATTTTATGAGAATAGCGAGAAAATCGAAGATGTTGGACCCTCCCTTAGATGAAAAAGATCTAATAAATATAGTTACTCCACATTTTCCGGAAACACTTCAACACTACCTAATCATAGCCCGACCCGATAGCATTGCAGCTATGATCGAATTATTATCAGCCTTAGAAGTCAATAAGCCAAAACACGCATTTGGAAATAAATATGAAGGAAAAGAAACTGTAAATTCTTTCGGGCAAGGGGCACAGTATTATCAGAATAGAAGTGAGATTAGGGAAAGATATAAAGGACCAGTACCAAGGATGGAATCATTCCGGTGGGAAAATCAAGGTAGATATAACCAGGAAGGGCGTCACCAAAATAGAAATGGTAATCAAAGGGGAAGAAATATAAGGGTGAATTATATGAATACAAATAGATTTGATCGAGGTAGACGGGGACGTTATTTTGGACATAGTAGAAATTCAAATGATGGGTATTGGACAAACGGAGATAATGAGTTTAGACCGAGGTCACCAAGACAGGAAGAAAGGTATTCTAATGGACGAAATTCCCCCGAAAATGCGGAAATGGTTGAGGCCATTAACACGGTCAAAAACATGGTAGGAAGTAACCCCGATTTAATGCAGGAAAACAGAAGTAACAATTTGGGAAATAGTACAGGAGCAATACATAAAAATCAGGGAAACGCCAGACCCGGTCAAAACGCGCCTTCAGTGAGAACTGGGTATCCTAGTAATGATTGTGATAAGTACTCGGAAATAAATAGTCCTGGAAGGCAAATGATGATACAAAAGAAAAGAGAATGGAAAAATAGAAACGACGAAAACGAAAAAGTAGGAGATCCACCTAAAATCAAAATTGGAGTAAATGGAAAACAGTACAATGCAATTATAGATACGGGATCAAATAGCACAGTATGCTCACAAAATTTTTATGATAATTTACAAAGTAGTGGTTTTAAAGTAATGTCTTTACCAGTTAATGGGATATATTGCTCGCTAGCTGTGGGAAAACGAAAAGAGAGAGTAAAATTTCAAGCAATGATAAATATTGAAATAAATGGGAGAATACTAGTAATTTTATTTCTGATTGTAGGAAGACTTGTTACAGATATTATAATAGGTTGTGATTGTCTTTATGCCTGGGAAGCTGTGGTGAATTTTAAAAACATGATTCTAGAAATGAAAGTTGAAGATGAGACCATTATAGTGCCTTTTGTGGAAGATAGTAGTTCAGAAACTATTGTACGAGAAAAAGAGGAAGAAGAAATCCAAGGGGATACATTCTTTGTAGAATATGTTAAAGTAGGAGCTATGGAATTAACTGAAGTAAATGTCAAAGAGTACAGTGTCGATAATAAAGAAAATGTAGAATGGGATAAAAATGATTTCATAGACAATTTGAGATTTTCTGACGCAACTAGGTACTATGATAGGGAGAGTAGTGAAGACTTAGAAGAATTGTTGAGGGAAAAAGTAACTCAGGCTGATCAACTAAATGAACAACAGAGGGATAAACTGTTTGAAATATTGATCCGAAATAAAGAAGTATTCTCTGAGAAACGTGGTAAATGTAATATTTATACTCATTCGTTTGAGATGATACCCATCAAACCTTTTACACATAAAGCGAGAGCTATCCCTAGTACAATAAGAGAAGAGGTAGATGCAGTTATAAAGTCAATGTTAGAAGATGAGGTTATTGAGATTTCGAATTCAGAATTTGTGAATCCCCTATGTATTGTAAACTGAAAGATTAGGGTGACATTAGACTCGAGAAAACTAAATCATTGTTCCTCATACTTTCCATCAGGGAATCCAACAGAACGTGTCCTCCGAGATATAGGAATTTATTTACGTGTACTTACACATCATAATCACAAGGATTGGGTGAAATATTGTCCATTGATAGAAAAGATTATCAATCATACCATTAATGTAACTACTGGGTTTGCACCAATAAAATTAATGTTAGGAATTGAACCAGAACCAATATTGATCGGGGTACCAAAAATACTGAAAATTAATGACATTCAGTTAAGTGAAGAAGAAAGAGCGAAAATTGCTTTTGAACGAATCAAGAAAAAGGCAGAGAAGCGAAAATTAAAGAAAAAGAGTAGAAAACATAAATGGGAACCTAAGATAGGCGATTGGGTACTAGTTAAAGACCATAAGTTATCAAGTGCCTTGCGAGGTAGGAACAAAAGGATGGAATTGTTATATAAAGGTCCTGCAGAAATTATATCCAAATTTGGTTATCATACCTATGAATTAAAAGATGTTAAAAATGAAAAATGTCTGGGAAGATGGCATAAACAACTCCTTCGACCATACAAGAAACCGTGTGGTACCTTGGAACCTTGATTTAATGTAAAAAAAAAAAAAAAAAAATTCGAAGTGTCATTTGTATATTGGCGCCCAATCAGCTTTGAGATAAAATTTAAATGTTAGCTTACTTGAAAACCATATATTGGTCAGGTACTTACATATTCATGAAAAATGCAGAATGTGAATTGCTATCTACTACAAAGAGCTTAAAAAATGTATTGTATAGAGCTCACAATAACAGCTTCAGAAAGATTGTTAAAATGTTCATCTCCGCATAGAGAGAAAGCAGAATATTTACTTTGTAAACATTTGTTAAAATATTTAGATGTATAGATAGTTATCACAGCAAGACAAAGAAAGAACTTGTCTGAAGAGTGTAATGGATTTATATAAATATATGTACATTTTAGTGCTTAAAGGATCTAGTAAAGATATGTGTTACGATAACAAAAGTGAAAAATCACAGTGCAAGTGATGGTGAGAGCGAAGTGAGCAAACATGAACTAAAAGAAGGAAGTATAAAGAAAGACTCTTGAAATTTAACCTTTATATAAAAGCTTCACAGAAGAAACCATAACATATTGTAATTAGTATTTAAGGATTAATGTTTAGTCAAGTGTACTATTGTTTGTCATGTTGGGAAGATTAATGAGAGGATATGTTAATAACCAATTTCAAAACAGTGTAATTGAAAATTGTATATAATGGGAGTGTTGCCGATTATTCAAAATACAGGAGTGATTTTTAATTTTTCTTTCGGGCAAGACATTTACATTATTTTATTATAAAATAATAAAATAACATAAATGGGGGCATTTGATACCGAAATTTAGATTTCCAATCGAATGGGCTTGATAAAGACACGTTTTAATTTAATTGCCGGATGTGAGATTTGCGATAAGTGTTGAGTAATAACATACATAGATAATAGAGCAGGAAGTGTTGTAAGGTGAGCAAGATATGAGTAAATAATAGTCGTTAAATTTGTAGGATAAACACATTATTGGTTTGAAATTAGCGAGTCATGACGTCATACTACATAGTTTAAATACACGTTTGAAAGTCAGGTCTACTAACCTTAAAAGTCGCGCGATATATTGAATAAAATATAAAGTAAATATCGTTTAATCCTAAAAAGGTAATTATATATTCGAAATTCATAAAAGAACATGTTATAATAGAAAGGGACATTTCTAAATTGCGGGAAAAGGAAATAGCATTTTGGATACGAGACTTTCTTGGATGACGTCATGACATTCAAATTGGGAGAGAACGGTTTTCCTAGCTTGGGGACGCCAGAAAGCGTCACTACTCAGCCCAGACCAGTACTGCAGGTTGTGCTGTGCGGACGTGAGTGCGATTCTTCTACATATACAATCGGCATAGCTCCCGAAAATATCTAAGATGCAATAAACAATATATAAAGGTTTTCTTGTGTAGTCTATTCGAAAACACCTGCGCATACCCGAGATAAATAAAGAGATCTCAAGCTGAGCTAGCGGGAAAGAACCAAATCAACGGGCGACCACGAGACCAACGACATTTAAGCATCAATGGCGATACATCGAGAAGCAAGCAACGACTATTAGCTTCAGCGTTCTTTCTTGCTACATAGTATTCTTTGTTGAGCCCTGGCCTCGACTTTCGTTTTGCATTTTCTACTTGTGAGTGGCCATTAAAATAAGTTCTTCTATCAGTGATGCTGCTTCATTTATTGTTTTTTCTTCTATTAATGTTATTGTGTTATTGTGGACATCGTCTAATGCTAATATGTTGGCCTTCCTGCTTAGTTTGACTTGGGTTTCCAATCTCTTCTTTGTTGTATGCTCTAGCTATAGTGTTGTTTCTAAGGGCAGGTGCTTTCTTTCCACTTCAGGCATGATTCCTTATTTCAGCGGTTTAACTTTAGAATTAACAAATACCAAGTCTATAGCACTTGCGCCGTTATGACAGACATAGGTTTTGGTTGTATTGTCACTTACATTCAAAGATGCACATCTTCTTTTCCCCCATTAAAGGGGCACTTGCCTTGTAGGTAACATTGACCTCTTAATCTCCATACTCCTGCTCTTAACAATGCTCTTTCTTCATTATTCGTTATAACTATATACCTCTTTCTTTCCCAGCTATCTTTCATTGAAACATAGAAGACAAGTAACCCTCTTCTCTGATAACAATTGGCTACATAATTGTTTAATATCTGTGACCTCAAATGTCCCTTTCCTCAAACCTTTATCATTTATAATGAAAATTACAATTTGTGGTACTTTTCTCCAGATATCACCTAAGCTTATTGGTTTCTAAATTATTTTTAAGTTGTTTACCCGTTCTGTACTTTGTAAGCTTGATTCCTGATATTTTAGACACTGTTTCACTATATTTTAATGATGTAAATTCAGGGTCCTGTACCAGTATTTTAAGGCTCTTTCCATAGCTAGTCCTTTTTTTCATCATCTGTTGGACTCAATCTTATTTTGGGTTTTTAATGCAAAAGTTCATCATCGGATGTGTATTGAGGGCCATATATGGTTGTTAAAAAGTCTGCAAGTGGAGTAGAGAGTTTTCACTGAAATACTGAATACTAAAATTCAAGACAAAGAATGAAGTGGGACAGCATTAATTTCCGATGAGACTTTGCAACGGTTTAAAAATGGTGCTTCAAGATTGGGGGATTACACTCAATGAGCTCTGTGTTGTTATTCCTAAGGTGTCTCAATGCACCATTCTTGGAACTTTGGTTGAAGTGTTGGAATTTCAATAGATGTATGCAAGATAGGTCCCACAAATGCTGACAGAAGACTGCAAAGTGCAACGTATTGCAGTTTCCTGTCAATTTCCTTAGTGCTAGGCAGATTAAAGGGATTTTGGATTTGATTGTCAGTAAATGCATATTTAGAATGTAATTCATGAAAAATGAAAACTTACCAGTTGCATATACTCAACTAATATATTTTGTTCTGATTCTTGTCTCATATGATTGAGAACACAAGATTCAACAATGAAGGACCTTCAACTGGCCAAAATATTATTAAAATTTCTGAAGCGTATACTAGTTGTTAGTGTCTGTAGGAATCATTTAAATGAATTATGATATATGATTGTACACCCTGTCTTGATGCTTCCAAGCATAATTAGTAATTTGCATAAGTTATTTGTAATCTTCATATTGTAAATATGTTACAGACAGATTGTTAAATATTGTCTAATACTCTGTTAAATATTTTGATATGCCTATAATTCTGAATGAATTCCTATGGCTAATAAACAGAAACTAAATTGAAACTACCTACAATAATTTTTACCGATGAAGCATATCTGGATGCATTAATTCACAAAATATGTGAATATGGTATTCTGAAATCCTAATGCTACACAGGGAAAACCTTTACACTTGGAAAAAATTGGAATATGGTGAGAGCTGCTTCGGTCTACAAGTTTCTACGAATCTACGAGTTTCGGTCTACAAGTAAAATCCCAAAACAACTGATGAGCTAAAACAGTAATTATAGGTTACATAATATCTATAAGTAAAGAGACTTTTATTTCAGTGTTTCAAAATAAATTAAAACAAATAAATTTGTTTAAACCAAAAAGGTGAGTTGATAATAACACTACACAACACCTACTTATAACTTACCGGAACATGTTTTGGGAGGCTGACTTTCCTCCACTATCAACCAGACATTGACATGACAATGGAGGAAAGTCAGCCTCCGAAACATATTCTGGTAAATTATAAGTATTGTGTAGTGTTATTAATCGATGATAGTTTCTCAGGCTAACAGCCAGGTCAGATTAGGGTAACTACCCAAGCTTTCAGCGACTAACTCTGCCGCCATCCTCAGGGGAACTGAATCTAGGCTACTGATGTTGCGATATTTATACCTAGAGCGCGGCCGATAAGAACCGCCCACTTTTTTACCATTGGCCGAGCTCCGGCCGATGGAGGCACGTGCGGAACCAATCAGGTGATCGCTGATGCTTCTCTGCACTGTGGAGGAGAGATATGCTGAATGACTGGTGTCCATGCTTTGCTGATTTGAAGGCCTTCATCCCTGTTGAAGTTGTTTTTATTCGCTTTAATGTATAGAGCTTCTTTAATCACCGTATCGTAGTACCTAGAGGACTTTTCAAGAATTTTTGTGGAGGCGAATTTGATTTTATGATCTGTATTATATGTGTGCTCAGCCACTGCGGATTTTTCTGGGTATCCTAGTCTAATACAACGTTGATGTTCTTTGATGCGATCTTCTACAGTTCTACCTGTTTGTCCTATGTAAACTTTGCCGCAACTTCATGGGATTTCATAAATGCCTGGTACACGAAGACCTAAATTATCTTTAGCAGAACCTAAAAACTGTTTTATTTTGGTTGGGGGTTTGAATATGGTTTTTATTTGATATTTCATGAGCAATCTTCCAATTTTCCCTGACAGGGCGCCACAATAAGGGATGACTGCTAAGCCTGCATGTTCTTTCTTTGTATTAGGTTCACGGTTTCGTTTGGAGAGCATTTTCTTAAAAGTACTGTTTATTTCCTGGTTAGTGTATTGATTCTGTCTGAAAACTGTACACAGGTGTTGTATTTCTTGAGGTAGATTTTCAAGATCAGAGATAGCAATCGCTCGATGTATGAGTGTTGAGAGGACTGTCTGCTTTTGTGCCGGATGATGACAGCTGGTGCTATTAAGGTATAGATCGGTGTGAGTTG
Source organism: Tenodera sinensis (assembly GCA_030765045.1). Taxonomy (NCBI): domain Eukaryota; kingdom Metazoa; phylum Arthropoda; class Insecta; order Mantodea; family Mantidae; genus Tenodera; species Tenodera sinensis. Next base: position 195,599 of record JAUKNM010000039.1, read on the forward strand.
GTTTCCTATACACCTTATGCCCCAGCAGTGGCTGAGCACACATATAATACAGATCATAAAATCAAATTCGCCTCCACAAAAATTCTTGAAAAGTTCTCTAGGTACTACGATAGGGTGATTAAAGAAGCTCTATACATTAAAGCGAATAAAAACAACTTCAACAGAGATCAAGGCCTTCAAATCAGCAAAGCATGGACACCAGTCATTCAGCATATCTCTCCTCCACAGTGCAGAGAAGCATCGGCAATCACCTGATTGGTTCCGCACGTGCCTCCATTGGCCGGAGCTCGGCCAATGGTAAAAAAGTGGGCGGTTCTTATCGGCCGCGCTCTAGGTATAAATATCGCAACATCAGTAGCCTAGATTCAGTTCCCCTGAGGATGGCGGCAGAGTTAGTCGCTGAAAGCTTGGGTAGTTACCCTAATCTGACCTGGCTGTTAGCCCGAGAAACTATCATCAATAATCAACGCCGTGAAAGCTTCAAGTGTTATTAATCGACTCACCTTTTTGGTTTAAATTGATTGTTACAACACTGTTTTCAAACTTCCAAGAAAGAAGATAAATGAATCTGTCCTCAAAAAGTGGTTAACATTTTCAACATCATCTTTAAACAAGCGAGTTTCATATTATTTATCCACATTATCCCTCATGAATGACTATGTGAACCTGATAGATTTCTTAACTAACATAACCATACCTTGCAGCAATCAGTGCTGCCATTGGAATTCCCGTCCTTAGGGGAATCTTCGCTACATAGAATGACTTCTCTATAACCCTGTAGTTCTATGTGGATAACTTGGACAAAGTAAGAAACTAAGGGGACTTAATACCGAATCATTGATATTTCTTTAAAAGAACGTTTATAGAAAACTCCTTAAACACTGTGGATACAATTGCGGTTTTGCTCTACTGGTCACTTAAATGGCCAAGTGCAAACTCTCAAATTTTCAACATGCCTTCTTTGAAGGAGAATGAACATATTTTAAGATTCTTTCATTTTTTTGTTATATTAAGCACAATTTGAGGTTTGGACCATTAGTAATCTAATACATGACTGACTCCACCAGTAACTCAAACTATGTAGAGACTAATAACTTCACTTTACCTAACTTCACTTCATGTTTCAGCAGCTTCTTTCAGTCATTTTCAGTAAGTTTACCTTGAAAATGGCAGAAAGAAGCTGCTGAAATGCATTGGGTGTGTAATGAGTACAGCTCAATTTTAGTGAAGTGAAGTTATTAGTCTCTATGCACTTTGTGAAATTGGTGAATTATATTGCTTCACTGTTAATAGTCTCAGGTGTGTATAATAACATGGCTGACTTTTACAGAGTTGAAAGTGTTACGTTATGTTTTGTAATTTTTCTTTTCTTCTTTTTTTTCACCCTCCTTCCTTTTAATGTTGCACAAAATTTAACCTTTGATTGAGAAAACTATATTTGAGAAATAATATGCAGAACTTAGAAGTTGAACATTTTCTAATGCTCATTAAGGGGAGATTTCACATACAACTTGATTTTAATTTTTGAAAAATATATTTTTGATGAAATTAATTTCTTTATAATTAATGTGCAACAAATCCTTATAAAATTTAACTAAATTGGTTGGCATTTTGTAGCATGTAGCATGTCATATAGCATGTCCTTAAATGCATAACGTGAAGTTAAAATTGGAAACTAAGCACAATTAAGAGCTGCTAATAAGCTTCCTTTTTATAATTTTGAAACAATGGCAAACTATTTTATTTTGTAAATTCATAAAACCTTACTCAATCACTACTCTTGATGCTCAAAAGAGGAAAAAGACAAAAATAAAATAAATTTGTACCATAAGTATGCTGCTATAGATGTACCATAAGCTAGGATAATTTATCATGTGTCTCACAAAAATATGTTAAAATTACTTTGTTTTTAATGATCTAATCTCCAACCAATCTGTCTCTAAGAATACCAATACGTGACATCAAGTATACTTTTGTGTGCACTTACCTATTGGTAAAATGCAATCTTGTGTCAATGCACATTGTACCCATGGTAGCATTATATCTGTGTGAACACTCTGCATATTAAATATAAGTAATCTGGATGCCTCAACCATAGGTAAAAAGAAGAAGCTATCTGCAGTAGTGCGAAAGTAATCAAACATCTTAGGATGAGTTAAGGATGAAGTGGCATGGCGTGTTGCCCAGCTAACCACACCCCCACCACCTCGCAGTGCCTTCTGCACCAATGGATCCAAGTGTCCAGATACAAAACGAAGATCACTCTCCATGAATAAAACTGCTCCAGCTTTATTCAGGGCATCCTGAAGCAAACATTCTTATTAGTATTGTAAACTAATATGATTAACATCTGAATAAAATATTTCCACATTATGAAGTATATTTCAGAAGTATGCAACTCATTTAATTTAGGGGTATTGCTAAAATTTTGCGTAAGCTTTAAATTATTCTGGTTCCACAAAGTATGCTCCCACTCTTGAAGTCAATGATTCAGGCAATGAAAGACCAAAAATTATCATAAGTTGTAAGAAAATACAGAAAAGCTTAATTTTTGCCAAGTGTTGTTTTCTGATGCCCGACATTTGACAGTGAACCATTAGTCTTCTTACACTCTACTATTTTTCATAATCATTCTGTATACTGAGAAGTGATGGACATTTTTAAAGATGATTGTAGTCCATTTCATCATTTACACTGCAGAGTGGACAAGCTGGGGACTCAGATATTCTGATTCTATGTAAATGTTTAATCATACAATCAAGTCCTGTTAACAATTGAAAGGCTGCAACTGCTTTTTTGGCAAGTGTTAGAATTCACTTAGAGGTATATTTTCTCATAAGCTCGCATCTTTCCCTCTTGTGCTTCCCTCCCATTCCTCTTAAGCATAAAATTGCAAGCATTTGAGTTATCACTCATAGTTTTGTTACCTGTTGTTCAAATCTCTTAAACAAGTTATGGTTTTAATCTCTTTACTTTCATTTTGCTGGGCAATTACCTTATGCAAAATTGGCTCATTTATATATGCAAGTGGTGGAAGTCAACACTAGACCGATAGAAAGAAAGAGAGACAGAGACAGAAGAGAGATGAAGCTGTTTACAAAGAATGAATTATTTTCATGACATTACTTTTGGTCTGGCACTTACCAGATTACGAGTATTGAGCAATACCTCATATGCCCAATGAATTCTGTACAAGATTTTAACAAATAGCAAAGGCATCTGAAGAGTACAATATTTTATTGGAATTTACTTTTTAATACTAGAATGCCCATAGGGGTCAAAATGACCCTTTTCCGTTTTTAAGTACTTTTCAGGGAACGGTCCAAGGAAGTAAAATAAGAACAAATTAGAAACTAAAAGCTTCACTTATCGTAGTAATTACTGCAAGTTCTTCAAATGCTGACTAGTTTCAAGTTGCGTCCAACACATTCTCAAGCTATTTAAACAAGTTACCATACCTACCGACGCTCAACTTAAAAGATCTTTTTGTCGCCAAACCTCTGAAAACAAAAACCTATAAATACAATCTATTGAGGTATTTCAAAATTCTTAACGCGGTTCTGTTGTTTTTAAATGAATATCTTTTCCCAAACCATTAAATCTATAGAATCATTTAATTGTTTTACTAATTTAACCTCTGGATTTATTTCAGATTAAGTGATCAAAACTGATCCGCCACAGCTGATTTATCAATGTTTATATTTAATATTTCTAATATATTCTGTCATTTAGAAACCAGAATTATCCTAAGTACTTTATATCCCAATTACCATTGTGGTAATTATCTTTGATATAAGACTGCTTTTGTAGTTTACCAGGAGAAAACCAAATTGCTTGGAGAATTCAACTGTAATTCTGGCAGGTTGTTACAGTAGCTTCATGTTTAGAGCATCTGCCTGATAAAAGGAGGATCTGTAGTTCAAACACCAGTTGTGGCATTGAATTTTTCAGTTCCGATTCTACCTTTCAAACATTGTCCATACATGGCTTGTGTGTTTAAAAACACCAACAGTAGGTTTGTTGGCATAAATAAATAAGAATTACCATCTAAACGTTATTTAATCCCAGGATATAAAGTACTTATGATAGTAAATCACCATTGGGGTAATTGTCTTCGGTGTGAGACTGCCTTTGTGATTTACCAGGAGAAATACGAATTGGTTGAAGAATTCAATGTCAGCCTGGCAGGTTGTCACAGTAGCTTAATGGTTAGAGCACCCATCTGGTAAGCAGATGGCCTATAGTTCAAATCCCAGCTGTGATATTGAATTTTTCATAAATTTTTATATTAAAGCTATTTTAGTTTATGATGCAACAGTGAACAACAATGAACTTTTATTTGGATTGATATCAATAATCAACAACAATAGGCAATAAGCGTTCTTTACTTTCAAAACTCAGTTTTATACACATGGCAGTGAGATGAAGGTGGAAATATATGTGAAGATGAGATGCTTGTAGAGCTACAAAGTACTCTCAAAGGTAATTCAGATGGAGGTAAACTTTTTTTTTTTCTGATGACTCAGATGACAAGGTTTTACCGCAAACAGCTAGAGAAGTAGTAAATGAATCATCAAATAGCAATGATACGGATTCTTCAGATGTTGAAAATGAAAGTTCACAATCCAGTAATTATTGTTGTTTGTTGTTGTTCTTGTTCCCCTTCTCCTCCTCCTCATCCTTCTCCTTCTTATTATTGTTATTATTATATTCCTAATTATACCTATAACTGTATCAATTTTAGTATGATATTATAGTAACTATAATTTCTTATAAATGGCTTACTAGTGTATTGATATATAATGTTATTGTAAAGACTTTTTTACTGTTTTGGCATTATTTACTTAAGTAATTTAAAATTTCTGCTTTATAGATCAAGGAGATTCATGTAATGGACGACAAAAACCTGTTTCAGCTTCTTCATCATCAGATGTACACCGAGAAGTTGCTCCTGATGACACAATATGGATTGAAGCACTACTTAATTTATAACAAGGATGTTACCTTCCTATTCATAATATTGAACCCACACAACGCACAAAATGATCTGAGTGATGAAAGTGTAACAAGTGCATGGCATTTGTTCATAGATCACTCTATCCTCAAACATATACAGGAATGCACAACAGAGGTGCACAGAGTACTGGGCAATAGAAACTGGTTGATGTCCACTGAAGAATTAGGAGCATTTATTGCAATAATGTATACTCATGGTGTTAGTGGTTGCAGATATACAGATCTCCACACAGTTTATGGTCAGACTCTTGAGGCCTATCTATAGAGAAACCATGAGTATAAGTATATTCTGCAAAATTATGAGATTTCTGTGGTTTGACAAGAAGTCTACATGCTCTGCACTTTTGCAGACTGACAAATTTGCTTTAGTGTCTGCTGTTAGAAACAGTTTCATTGAAAACTACACTATATGTGACAAACCCGGATCTAACATAACTATTGACGAGCAACTTTCCCCAAATTAAACTAGGTGCCCGTCCAGACAATCCATGGCTTCAAAACCAGATAAGTATGGGCAAAAGTATTGGTTAGCAGTAGATGTTAAAACAAGTACGTTCTTCAATATCCTTGACCTAACTGAAATAACTGAATATATGTATATTATTCAGCTCCATTACTGGGGAAAAAATTAAAAGAAGTATCTTCAGCAACTTGCAGAAGAACTACGCTGAGTACTTAAAGAGTCACCCACTTCGTAGGACAACAGGTGATAATGAGGAAATGTCAAATTCTTAAATTCTGCAAATGTAATAAAACTGCCTCTAAATGCACTGTTTGTAAGCAAATGGTTTGTGGAAAATGCACAAAGAAAATTCAATACAAATTTCTCAACTATGAAGAGAATGAACTGTTCAGAACTTAAATTAAAATGAATAATTTTGTTGTTATAAGTAAACTGATCAATTACATTTGTTTGTGTTAGATGGGCTTTATTGTATATAGGCATATTATTATTACTGTTACTGTTGCTAATATTATTATTATTATTATTATTATTATTATTATTATTATTATTTATGCCAACAAACATATTGTTGGTGTTTTAAAACACACATGCCGCGTGTGGGTAATGTTTGAGAGGTAGAATTGGTAAGCCTGGTAAGTAGAGGGTCTGTGGTTCAAATCCCACATGTGGCATTGAATTTTTCAGATCCAATTTTATAGGTATAGTTTGAATAATGTGATTGTGCTACTTCTAGAGTGTCCTTTCACATTCATATGAACTTAATTAACATGTGAATGAGGAAAAACATTAAAATGTAATAAATAAGCATTTTTAAAATGAAATGAATATTAAATTTATACACAAGGGGTCAAATTGACCTCCTTGGCTATAAGAGGGGTTACGGTAAAGCTGGGTGCCCTAGTGTTAAAGGTAGGTTTTAACTTTACCCTTGAAACCATCAATACAACACACCCTCTGAGTGACTGGATTCACATCTATGCTGATGGCTCTCTTCTGGATTATGAAGAAGGAGCTGCAGCAGGTATTTTTTGTCCATTCTTTTCCTTTTATAAAAAAGTTGGGAAATACATGTCCAATTTTGATGGTGAAATTGATGCTGTAATATATACATCACTTCAAAATTATATAAATGCAACAAATGTAGTTATTTTGTCTGATTCTAAAGCTGCTCTCCAAGCTATTGGTTCTATTACTTGGCACAAAAAGATGAAAATAAAAAAATTGGAATAGTGGCATGTCCAAATTGTTTATTCTGCTCCAAAGAAGAAGAAATGGACATGGAACATTTAAAAAAATTGTGAATCCCTTATGGCTTCTGAAACAAACGTCAAAATACTGCAAAGCAAGAAGAACGATTTCATTATTAATTGAAGAAAAAAAAATGTGATGGGAGTTGTCACAAAACAAATGTCTGCTGCAATTATTAATATAAGTGAAGCTTTTAGTCTCTAAATTTGTTTTTATTTTAGGTTCTGTTGCTTCAATGTTAACAGCTTCAGCTTTTTCATTGAATGAAATGCTTAATTTCATACAAAATATATTTGGCATCATTTATGGATATACTTTAATGTAATTCAGAATGAATGGCTATTTCCAGAATATTCACAATGTAAATTTCATTTGGCATTTTGATGAAAATTGTTGGAGCCATTTTTGAGAATAACAAACATTTCAGAAAATGTTCCACATAAAAGGTAGTCTGTGAAGAAATAACAGCTTGAAATCTTTGGAGGATCCTGAACTTTGAATGTCAAGTTTTGTATTTAACTAGTTTTCATTTTTGAGTCATACTGTTCTTTCTATGTCTCTCTCATGCAGGTGCATGAAAGAATTACGAGAATCGGTTGAATGGTATTTTTGAGATTATATCCACAAAGACATACAATTTTTCTCTCCTTATGATATTAGCACAGAGTTAATACATAGGTTAATACATAAAATGAAATAAGCTGTAAACTAAGTTATAAAATAAATATGATTACAAGAAAAAACTTTGCACGAAAGGTGAGGTTATTCACTCCCATACTCTTACCCTATTGAAATAAGTCACAATGTCTAAATTTGTATTTTTCACCACATGTTTCCAATATGAATAAAATACTCACAGAATTTTAATTTTTGTATCTGTACATGTTTGGGAACATTCATAATTACAAGGGGTAGTCATAAAGTTTTAATTATCACCTCCACAAAATGACGCTGTTACCATGAAACTTGGTGATGGTATTAGTCCTTCTCTAATTATTCACCCTTCAATATGGCACATTTTTTGCAACAATGGATGAGTTGACAGAGCACTTGGTTTTAGAAGTCAGCATTTTGGTTGTTCAGGAAACATTCCACCTCCTAATTCACTTCATCATTCTGGAAATGCCTGCCACACAATGGTTTCTTCATCCAAGAGGAGATTTTGGTAGTATGCTCCTCTGATGGTTTGCTTCTGAGCATAATCTGTCAGCACCACACCTTGGATGTTCCAAAAAAACACTCAACATCACCTTACCCGATGATGGTTGGGTCTGCCACTTTGTTTGCCATCCAGGCTTGTTTTACCACACTGAAAGCGACTGCGCCACATGACCACTGTGTCCTATGATGGTGCATTGTTGTTGTATACTTCTAACAACTTAGCATGGACTGTTGCAGCATTGTTCCCCTTCAAACGCAGGAAACTAATTACCACACCATACTCCACTATATCAATGTTTTGCCATTTTGGCATGCTACAGTGGACTTCAGACATGTACCTACAAACTGACAAAAAATTAATTACCTAACTTTATTTTTTTGAGGTGATAATTAAAACTTTATGACTCTCTCTTGTATTTTACACTACAGAAAACAGTTGTTCATCAATTTAGAAACGGCTGATTGTGAAAACAATGCAAATTAGTAAACAAGTTTCAGCAAAAGAAATTTTAAACTAACCGTGATTGGATTACATATCCAGCAAGCCATGAATAAATCTGGCATAGCCATCATTAGTTTTATATTTGCTGACATTAAGAATAGCTCATTAAGGAATAAAAATATGTTGTACAACTCACTGCCTCATTGATCTCCAGTTAGGGTACTCCAAGTGTAACTACTTCAAGATATATTCTGAGTTCATACAAACAGCTTAAATACCCTAGAATGATTAACACATATTTTTAGCTGGCTGAAACAACAATATTATGCAATCTGAGTATGGAAAACACTGATGTAGCTAATTAAGGAAATATTGAAGCTATTAACTGTGAAGCAACAGAATCTAAAATAAGAACAAATCAGAAACTAAAAGCTTCATTATCTTAGTAATATTGCAAGATTAATACGATAAGTATAGCTTTTAGTTTCTAATTGTTCTTATTTTAGACTCATGTAGCTGTCAAATTGCTGTTTAGGGAGGAAGGGAAAGGTAAGCCTAGTATGCAAGCCAGTAAGAGACAAGCTTAATAGCCCCACTCAGGATCTCATAGAAATTATGGAGTTGAGCAGCCTCTGCCTTAGAATGCTAAAAAATACTGATTAGTGCAGTGATCTTGTGAATTCTCAAGTTTTGAGAATGCTTACCTGTATTATCAATGGGCGAAATGCATGTAGTCTTTCATCCTCAATATGAGAAGGAAATAAATCAAATTCAAAATTTATGACAGCACACCTGCTGCTGTTACAATGACTCTGCAACTGTAAGGAAGAAAAACTATAATAATTTACAGTCTTATCAGTAGAGGACAAATCTGTTGTCCCTTACGGTTTTGACTATATGGCTTTTAAAAAAAATGTTGTTGTTGTTTTCTAGTGCCTTGCATCTGGCAATGAAGCCATTAGCATTCGTGCTCTCCAATACTTTTGAATTTAGTTTCTTCTGATCTTAATGCTTCACAGGTCTTCAAGTGGCCTTTGTTCATTTCTGCTGGATCGTTACACAGGACACATATTGGTGAGGCTGAAATACCCATTCTGTAGAGATGACCCGCCAAGCAGTTGTGATTTGTCAATAGTTGGAAGGCTGCAACCGCTGATTTCCTTGGTCTCTGGGGGATTATATCTGGGTTGGAAAGTAGTGTAATCCATTTTTTATCTTTGGCATTTGTTTCTATTTCTTGTAGGTATGAATGAGAAAATTTTTTAATCATCAAGCGTTTTATTGAGGAATATGAGAAATTGAATTTAGACTTTTGTTTTATTGTTGTGCCTTTCTTTGCAAGTGAGTCTGCAGAGTTTCGTTACCCATGACTCCACAGTGTGCTGGAATCCATTGGAGATGAACAGTCTTATTAACTTTTTGGAGTTGTGTTAACATTTTGTAGCATTCTCTAATTTTTGTTGACTTCTTTGTAGTATTTGAACATATTCCCTGAATTGCTGCTTTAGAATCCGAAAGAATTACTGCCTTGTTAAATTTATCTAAGGGAAGATTTAATAATTGTCGGAGAGCAATGTGTATAGCCTCTATTTCTCCATCACAATTTGTTGTGTCTCTGCAAACAGAATGATAAAAGGAAAAATGTGAACACGTAACTCCAGCTCCAGTAAGGTTTTCCTTGGAGGATCCATCAGTATATATGTGCAGCCATTCTTCTGTGGGATACCTAGTATTGATTGTTTCCAGAGCTAGAACTTTTTGTATTTCTTTTGGTGTGTCTGATTTACTTATTTCCTCTATTAACCTCTTGAGCGACAGTCATTTAAAAGCTCCGCAGGCCGAGAACGGATACCCAATATCCAGCGCAGGGCATTTAAATTGTTAAATGCGCTAAAAGTGCTTCGTAAATACACAGCTGTATTTTGCGTAAATTTTAAGTTATTTTAATGAAACAAAAACTCGTATAAAACTCATTATATGCAGTATACATGTACATCATCAGCAATGTTGAGTTGCATTTACAAATCGTTGAAATGGCACTATTTGTTTCACTGTGGTAAAAAGTTAACTTTGCTTTGTCGAAGGCGCCTAATATAATTTCTCGGAAAGAAACAGTAGTGGACCCATTGTGTGTGTGAGCTATGCGTCAGCAAATCACAGTACAATGTGAAATAGAACACTACTGTATGCGTAGTTTATGAGTCATCAGAATAAAGCAGGTTTGCAATTTTTCCTTACACGTGTTTCATAACTTGGATATAGCTTACAGGCTCCGTTTGTTTCTTTCTTGAAATGCATACGTATACTTTCCTGCTTGTAGCTGAAGTGAGAAGCTTTTGAGTGTTACATCTCAGAGCTAAAACATGGCATCAACAAGCAGTGTTGCACAAAGGTTAGCGAGTGGTGGAAGTGTAAGGGCTTCTGAAATTACACACGGTAATGTGGAGGACTTCTTGCTGTGTGACAGCGATTTGGATATTGATGGCGAATTTTCCGAATTTGAGGGGGGTGTGGAGGATATAGGTACGAGTACCAGTGAGGAAGAATGTGACCAACTTCCTTCAAGTGTTCGTGAAGAGTCAGCATTGTGGAGTGCTGAAAACAATTGCAATACAAACAGGCATATCTTCACGAGCACAGGGTCTGGTGTTCAATCCCAGGCTCAGCTGACTTCTGACAGCCAACCAATTGACATTTTTACAAAACTTTTTACTACCGACTTAGTGTCTCTCATTGTTTCGGAAACAAATGTATATGCGTGTAAGGTGAAGGAAGACCTGCTCTCTAAAAGTGAATTAGGGCCTAAGAGCAGAATTCAAAGGTGGACAGAAGTAACACCCAATGAGATTTACAGGCTACGTGGTCTAATTATACTTATGGGTGTTATTCATAAACCTGCATTATACATGTATTGGTCCACAGATGACATGCTAGCTACTCCTTTTTTTGGAAAATGAATGTCAAATAACAGGTTTACGTCAATTTTGCGATTCCTTCATTTCACCTGCACAGAGAATGTAAATGACAAACTCCACAAATTTAGGCCTGTTTTCGATTATATTATTTCAAAATTTAAAGAAAATTATGTGCCTGGTGAAAAGGTCACTGTTGATGAAAGCCTAATGCTTTGGAAGGGCCGCTTAGGTTGGAAGCAATACATCAAAACAAAAAGGGCTAGATTTGGCATAAAGAGTTTTGATGTTTGTGAAAGTAAAACGGGATATCTTTACAATAGCTGCATTTACACTGGTCAAGGGACTGACAATACTGGAGACAAAGATTTGGGCTTATCTGGCTCCATAGTAATGCACTTAATGGAACTTGTGCTTGATCAGGGTAGGACTGTGTACTTAGATAACTGGTACAGCTCTCCTAAATTATTCATGGCCTTACACAAAAGAAAGACTAATGCAATTGGAACAGTACGTTCAAATCGTATTGGTTTGCCAAAAGATGTGAATACGAAGGCTCTAAGGAGAGGGGAAATGGAGGTGCGTCAGCTCCCACCTTTGACCTACCTTGCCTGGCAGGACAGGAGGGTAGTTACGGCATTATCCAATTGCAGCTCTAAGATTTTGATGATTGACACTGGAAAAACAGATGCCCATACCAAAATGTGCATTTTCAAGCCTGACGTTATCCAGGAATACAATATGCACATGGGCGGTGTCGATCTAGTAGATCAGGTATTGCAAGCATATCCCTCTTTACGAAAAACAGTGAAATGGTATAAAAAGGTATTTTTGCACCAGCTGGATATAACCATATACAATTGTTTGGTAATTTGGAGAGCTCTAAACCCACACAAGACAATGACCTACCTGAACTTTCGACTATCAATAGCTCGCAGCCTAATTGAACAATACCAGGTAGAGAGGCCTCTTCATACTGGGGTTAGAAAATCCAAAACCCCTGCACCCCTCAGACTTCAAGGAAAACATTATCCTAAAAGGATACCGTCAACAGCAAAGAAGTCCCGCCCATCTCGAAGGTGTTTCGTGTGCCGCAAGAAGGGAATCCATAAGGAAACTGGGATGATCTGTAGCGAATGTGGAGATGTGCCCTTGTGTGTTTATCCCTGTTTTGAGGCATATCACTGCAGAAGGAACATATAAAGGTAAGCCAGTAAAGCATTTAGAATTTAATTAAATGTTTCATAACGGGGGAAAATTAAAATAAGTTGAGTTAGATAGAGGATAAATAAGGGTTAAATGCACAAACGCACAGGACGTGTATACACGTCCATATCGCTTGTCTGTCATTTTAAATGGACGTGATTTCACGTCCATATCCCTGAAGAGGTTAATTCCAAATTGAAGGTAGGTTGCAATAATTCCAATGGATTTTCTCTTATAAGTAGATTTTCTCTGGTGTTAGGAATGTTCAATTTGGATTTAATCTGTGTTACCCTTTCTAGGAAACTACTATGAGTTTTAAGGATTGGAGGGGGGAGGTTCTCTTCTGTCCATTTAGAGTTTGGCAGTCGTAACATTTTCTCGTGTTGGAGCAATGCTTGTTCTTCTATTTTTGTTGTTATTGATGGGGTCCGTATTAAGGCAAGCATGGCATCAACAGGTGTGGATTTAACTGCTCCAGTGATTAGGCGAAGAGCCTGATTTTGTATTTGTTCAAGTTTATTGATGTTAGCATTTGCTGCTGTTATTAAAGCTTCAGAACAGTACAAGAGGTTTGGTTTAACATACATTTTGTATGTTGTGTTAAGGACTCTCCTTGAGCAGCCCCATTTAGCACCAGCTAACCTTTTCAGGATTTGCAGTTTCTTTTCAACCTTCTCTGAGATGTTTTTATATGTTTTTTCCAACTTAGCTTTCTGTCGAAAGTGATGCCTAAGTATTTGGCATCGTCAACTAAGGACTCTCCTTGAGCAGCCCCATTTAGCACCAGCTAACCTTTTCAGGATTTGCAGTTTCTTTTCAACCTTCTCTGAGATGTTTTTATATGTTTTTTCCAACTTAGCTTTCTGTCGAAAGTGATGCCTAAGTATTTGGCATCGTCAACTGCTTTGAGTGGTTTACCATTATAATTTATGTTAATATTAACTGGTTTGTATTTTAGTGTAAATAATTCATAATTGGTTTTTTCCACATTGATAGTAATGAGGTTTTTGGAGCTCTATTCATGTACTTTGTTTAGGGCTGTTTCTATTCTGTCTAATTAATTCAGGTTTTTTTGGAGAGCCTGAAGTCCAAATGATTACATCGTCAGCAAATAAAGCAATTTTGGTTTCTAAAGTTTTTATTATTGATGGAAGGTCATTTATATATATGTTAAAGAGTGTTGTGCTCAGAACAGCACCTTGTGGAAGTCCTCGGTGTGTTTGTTTATATTTGGAAATGTATGTATTATATTTTGTGGCACAAAATCTTTGTGAAATAAACTGAGTTATCCATTTAAGCATGTTACTTTTCACACCTATTGATTGCAACTTCTCAATTAATTTGTTTCTCCAGGCTGAATCATATGATGATTTAAAATCAATGAATACTGCTAAGGTATCCTCCTTTCTATTGAAAGCTTCCTTCATGTCTTGGCTTAGTAGGAGTATATTTTCACTTGTACTATGATTCTGTCTGAAGCCGGTCTGTGAACTATTAATTAAGTTGTAATATTCTAGGAACCAGTTAAGTCTAGATGCCACCATTCTTTCCATCACTTTTGCAATAATACTGGTCAAAGATATTGGTCTGAAACTATTAATATTGTTTGAAGGTTTGTTTTTCTTTAAAATCGAGATGATAATGGCTTTTTTCCAGTCGGAAGGTACAGTCATTCTCCAACACGTGTTATACAGTTTAAGTAGGATTTCTTTTCCTTTCCTGCCAAGGTGTTTAATAAACTCTGGGTGGATCTTGTCAGGTCCTGGAGATTTTTTGTTCTGTAATTGTTCTATTGCTAAATCCAGTTCTGTTTTGTTAAAATCCTGAATAAAAATATCATTTCGTATACCTTTTGGCTTATTAGTTTCTCTGATAGTTTTTTGGATAGCTTTATCTTGTTTTTTATATGCTTGGGGTATTCTTTGTGACTGAGCATAAAACTTGTTAAGGGATTCTGCTATTTCCCTATCTGTAGTTAAGCTTTTGTTATTATGTTTTAATGGTTCAGTTGTATTTTTTGATAATTTTGTTTTATTAAGGAATTTGTATATTTCATTTCCATTTTCCTACAGTCCATATGTTCTACAAAATTTGTGAAACTGACCCTCTTTGCTGTAATTAATTCTTTCTTAAAAATGGCTGCTTTTCTTCTCCAGTTTTGTACATCTTCTGGACACTTGGTTCTTTCGGCTTTGACTCTTGCTATATTTCTTTCGTGTTTTAACTTAGATAAAGATGGAGACCAAAAGTAGCTATTTTTCTTTAACTTCCCTTTGGGGATATGTGTTTTGGCTGCTGTCAATAATATTTCACAAATTTTTTTTATTCATTTCATCTGTTGACTTGAACTCTGATTCTAACAGAATATTACACTTCCCTTCTATCTCATTTTGGAAACTGGACCAATATGCTTTTTTAAAATTCCAAGAAGTTTTAATTTTTGGTTTGTTACTTTTATTTATTAGACCTCTTATGGAGTTTATGGTGATTCTGTGGCCTGAACCTGGGTCTTCTATTATTTCTCTTTTTGTATTGTCAATTATGTCAGATGACACCATCAGAAGATAAGGATTTGTACTTGAACCATTATAATGAAGGTAAGCGGGTGGATCATTTGGATTAAATATTAATTCCATTGTTGATGAGTTTAATAGGTCTTCTATGACTCTTCCTGCTGAATTTATATCTCTGTAGCCCCAACTAGGGGAGTGTGCATTAAAATCACCTATTAAAATACTTTTGGGTTCTATGGGAATAGAATTTAGATCTAGTGTATTGTCTGAAGGATTGTAGATACTGTAAATTCTATAGTGGCAGTTACTTTTCCATACTTCAATTTTAACTATTTCTGACTTATCTTGTTCTTCCATTGTTTTTTGGATTTGGATAGTAGCTTTCATATTTCTTTTAATTCCTGTAAGAATACCACTTGCTATTTGACGAGCCTCTGGAAGTATATGTGTAGTGTACTGATCCATTTTAAAGTATATTTCCTGTTCTTCTGATATATTGGCTTCTTGTACTGTGAAGACATCTATATCTTGGTCTTTTAATATTTTCATTAGCTCTTGTTTTTTAGACTGAGACATGCCTCCTGCATTCCATTGTAGAATTCTTTAAGTATTTGAATTGTTGTGATGAAATTTGCCTAAAGATATCCCCACCCGGAGATCCGATTGGAGGACAGTTTTAACTCCGGAATGTTTATCTTTAGGACTCATATTCATGTATATGGCTTTCATGTAACTGTTTTCTTAATGGGCACCAGTTTTATAATGTGGCTGTTACATCACCCGACTTAAACCCCCATTTTGCAAGGGGGACCACACCTATCGTTGGTCAACGGGTCCATCGGACCTAGCCGAGAGGACTAAATAGGTGGTATTTAGATCCACCGACCTTCCCCTCATGTGCCTCTGAGGGACGCTGTTGTGCTGTGATAGGCCAGCACATATTTAAATGACATTTCCTCCATTTTAGATGAAACAGTTATACCGCTGTGATTCGGTTCCCAGAGCCTCATCTGTTAAAAGCAGGGTGCACCACGGGCAGGATGAGGATGGGAATTGGGTAGGAGAAGCTATAGGAAGCGCATCACTACCCCTTACTAATGTTTGCCATACCATTATCTTCTGTAGTATACCTTATCAAAAACCATCATAAAACATTATTTATATATATAATTTTTTATTATTATTTTGCTAACAAAGCTGTAGATAACTAAAAGGGTGCCCAAATAATTATCTTATGAATTATTTTCTGTTATCACTTTGTTTTTCTTATTTGAGTAATATTTATTTCAAGATAAATGTTTTACAAGAGTTTACACTATCAAAAACTAATTGCAAGAAAACATGCATAAAAGAGATTACACTATTTCTCTCTCTCTTGTCTTTTTTTCTTTTAACTTTTTGGAAGCAGAATTCTTAAAGTATTGGAACAATGATGAAATTTGCCTAAAGATGTCCCCACCCGGAGATCCGATTGGGGGACAGTTTTAACTCCGGAATGTTTATCTTTAGGACTCATATTCATGTATGTGGCTTTCATGTAACTGTTTTCTTAACGGGCACCAGTTTTACAATGTGGCAGTTACATCACCCGACTTAAACCCCCATTTTGCAAGGGGGACCACACCTATCGTTGGTCAACGGGTCCATCGGACCTAGCCGGGAGGACTAAATAGATGATATTAAGATCCACCGACCTTCCCCTCATGTGAAGCATTAAGATCAGAAGAAACTACAGTTCAAAAGTATTGGAAAGCACGAATGCTAATGGCTTCATTGCCAGATGCAAGGCACTAGAAAACAACAACAACAACAACAACAACTTTTTGGAAGCAATGCAGAGAGCAGGTTTATATGTAAATATTTTTGGGATTTATCAATGAAATGCTGCAACTGGGACAGAAATTCCTGAAACAGTGCAGTTCAATCATATACAAAATTCTACTTCATATAAAAATACATATTTTTCTAATATTTTTATGTAAATGTATATTTTAAATATTTTGCTAAAACATATAATTTGTATTTTTCTTTGCTATAATTTTTAAATTTAACAAAACAATTTCTGCACTATCATATTATGAGAATGCCATTTGAATGTAGTTCAGTCATAAATGCATTGTATAGTGAGTGACCTCCACTACATGTGCTACCTCACTATCTGAAAGGGGAATCCCTTACTTATGATGTGTGCGGCTGACACAATGCACACAACAGTCTTCAATCATTGTCCCTGTCTTGTTTAAAGCAGAGCATTTGTACAGCAGTATTATAAGTGAAGTGATTGGCAATATAATGCCAAAAGTAAAGTCAAATGTTCGCTCTTGTTTGTGACATGTTGCTGAATTTAGTGGTCTCTCTACAAGTGATGATGCATATATAGTTATCTGTGAAACCTAGGCATACAGATAACTACATAAAATCCAATGTTTATAATCCAAAACCACACCAGTATGCTGTTTACAACAGTCTGATGCATAGGCTTCTTTACCTACCTTTCAAAAGAATTCAACAAAGTTAAAGAGACAATTCACAGAATAGTTGAAAACAAGGATTGCAACAGACAAAAAATCCAAGGAAAAAAATGGAAGATACAAGAAACCACCAAACTGACAACGGAAAAAAAACTGCAGGTATAGGAAGTTCACGTATCATCCAAAAGCCTGCATCAAATTCCAGAAAATATTCAAAGAACACAACAATCTAGCACCTAAAAAGTCATATTCCATCCAAAATCTACTATACTCTGAACTGAAGAACACCATACCAGGAATAGAAAAATCTGATGTGCTGCACTCTCATAACTTTCTCTACTATTGTAAAACTATTTGTACAAATTCTTATTCCTATATCTTCTTTGTCTTATTTGAGATAAACATTTGTACAAATTATCTTATTATTTCCTTGTAGGTGCAAGAGGAAAGAATACAGAAGGCTTTGAGGGATAGTCAAATCTTTTAAAGCTTCGAGATTCTCTTCTCTTTGCGCACATACCATATAAAAAAATGAACAATGATCCATTTCACGAAAGTTTTAAGTTTTCCGAAACTCACACACATAACAAGGAATATCTCCGAAATGGTTAACCCTACAAGAAAATTCATTGAGACATAAATTGTGTATTTTAGCAAGATCTACATTTTTTGTATAGTATGATTTGGTCTATCTCTAACGGTTTACCAGTTATGCAAAAGTCGTCCAGAGTACATAAGACTACAGGGGCTATAGCCAGAAAATTCAAGATATACGTTTCATTTGTCATAAAAATATCTCAAACATATGACATTTTAATCAAAATCGTTAGAGCCATTTTCAAGAAAGTCAAAATTTTCGAAAAATGTTCCATGTAAAGGGTAGTTTAGGGTGGGGCTAGTGTCTTCAAAATTTTCGTGTCACATCCTTGAAAGACATTAAACTTAAATACCAACTTTGGTTTTTAACCTAATTTTTGTTTTTGAGTTATGCTGTCCACAGACTGACAGACTGACACACAGACACACACATGGACCTTTTTCTAAAAATGCTCTTTTTGGATTCTGGGGGTCTCAAAACATATGTTTCCAGTGAAATCTCGACATTCAATTTTTGGGTGGAATACTTCCCTTACTTACCAGAAGAGAAAGTAAAAATTGGGAATATATCAATTCAACTGCAAAGATTGCAACATTTATATTAGCAGCAAATGCTAACATCAATAAACTTGAACAAATACAAAATCAGGCTCTTCGCCTAATCACTGGAGCAGTTAAATCCACACTTATTGATGCCATGCTTGCCTTAACACAGACCCCATCAAAAACAACAAAAATAGAAGAACAAGCATTGCTCCAACGCGAGAAAATGTTATGACTGCCAAACTCTAAAAGGACAGAAGAGAACCTCTCTCCCTCAATCCTTAAAACTTATAGTAGTTTCCTAGAAAAGGTAACACAGATTAAATCCAAATTGAACATCCCTAACACCAGAGAAAATCTACTTATAAGAGAAAATCCATTGGAATTATTGCAACCTACCTTCAGTTTGGAATTAATAGAGGAAATAAGTAAATCAGACACACCAAAAGAAATACAAAACTTCTAGCTCTGGAAACAATCAATACTAGGTATCCCACAGAAGAATGGCTGCACATATATACTGATGGATCCTCCAAGGAAAACCTTACTGGAGCTGGAGTTACGTGTTCACATTTTTCCTTTTATCATTATGTTGGCAGAGACACAACAAATTATGATGGATAAAGTGAGGCTATACACATTGCTCTCCGACAATTATTAAATCTTCCCTTAAATAAATTTAACAAGGCAGTAATTCTTTCAGATTCTAAAGCTGCAATTCAGAGAATATGTTAAAATACCACAAAGACAGAATGGGTATTTCAGCCTCACCAATATGTGTGCTGTGTAACGATCCAGCAGAAATGAACGAAGACCACTTGAAGACCTGTGAAGCATTAAGATCAGAGGAAACTACAGTTCAAAAGTATTGGAAAGCACGAATGCTAATGGCTTCATTGCCAGATGCAAGGCACTAGAAAACAACAACATATTGGAAAAACTGAAAACGAGGTTTAAAGAACATCTTAGGAATCTAAAGCATAAACAAGTGGAAAAATCAGCAGTAACAGCACATTTTTTGGCTAGAAAATCATGAAACCGGTCCTAAACCTACATTGTTGAAAAGCATCTCTCATGCAAAACAACTGCCTGGGAGAATATATTCATTCTGAAAAATAAAGATTGAGTCTTCAATTATCCCAGAGTGACAACCTCACCAAGAAACTCCTGGTACAGATACCAGAAGATGTCAGCATTGCAATCTCCAACACGATGACACTATATTCCAGCAATCAGCATCAGGCTGAGAATGAGAGCAAATGAGCTCTTGAAACATATTTAATAAATAACTGAAGTAGTGTCAGTAAATCCGATAATATCTAGATATTACTACACATCACTGTAAGCAAAAACTTCAGACAAGGTAGTTTATAGTTAATTAAATCCTTATTTAGTCCTTGTTATTCTAATGAATCAAATGGATTGTCTATTCAAAAAAATTCTATATTTGTTTGAATTGTTAGCTATGCATCGAGAAGTGAAAAGTGATATATTTATTCATTGTTTTAAAGCTAGAGGTTATATGTCCAATCTGAAATAGTTACTTACATTATGTCTGTGATATTTCTAATACTTCTAATTACGAAGACAGTATTTTTACCCTACACAAATATAACATTCCAATAATACTGGATTATAAATAGAAACATACACAAATGACTACATAATGCAACAACATTTTGTATGCAAACATACATGAAAGTTAAGCACACACACACACACACACACATATATATTGAAAATCAACAAATTAACAAATCAAACAGTAAAATTACTAAATTTGGGAGTGTGACATTTAATTATCACCACGGATTTAAAATTGTCAACGTCTGCTGAAATGAAGAATGATAATTTGAATTGGTAATTTAATCATCCAAATACCATAATTAAGCAAGTAGTATACAATAAATATATGACTGAACATTAACTTATTAACTCCTTCAATGTCAGACACTGGAAATCCTGTACCACTATAACGTATCAGCCAATAGCAGTTTAAATCACAATTTGTGATTTAAGCTTACAAATCTTCAAGAAAACAAACTTTACTCTGTTATTTTTCAAGATATTTAACTGAAACTGAAATATGGAATGACTTTCCCCACATACAGATAATTTCCATTCCATGCATAATTTTTTTGGCTTGCTAAGACAAGCCTTTAGTAATGTTTACTAGTATTTAATCAAAACTGAAAACAGAAAAAATCAGCAATATAATATTTGTCTTTTCAGTTGATATGTGTGTATTTATGCTCAAACATGTCCTCAAAACTTCCATGAATTTTAAAGAAAGCTTACCCTTTGCAATTCTGATTGTGTTAGACCAAGGTTATACAGTAGCACTGTATGGTTTGGCAAAAAGTGAGCTGTGTTTCTTGCAAATCCAATCCCTTGTTGCTCCTCTCCCTCCAGAACCTGAACAGAATCAAGAACACTGAAAAAAATCCATTTAATTTGTAGTCCCATTTAATAATAATTTAGAAATAACGTTTTGAATTACATCATAATGGTATTTGTTTTAGTAGAGTATGAACTATGACAGAGAACCATTTACTACGCAAGAAAGTAAAGCCTATCATATCAAGCTAGGAGCATATTACTGTAGTGAAGTGCTACATCAGTGTTGTAGCTATTTTAAAAACAGAAATAAGTAATGTCCTGATGCTACAATCTACATATGATACATCATAAATGTGTGTTAATGTGTAGCTCCAAGAAAATATTGTCTTATGACACAGAAAATGGATATTAATTGATCTTTCTAAACCTTTCTTACCAAACATTGTAAATAACTACAAAGTGATTCATATTAGAGCTGTCTGTGGAGAGTTTTGGTAATTAGTTTGTACCACTCAGGCCTTCAAACACAAACGAGCTTGTGCATTTGACAAGTTGGGTATACTGGAATGTCTTGCTCTCATTCCAATATCAAATGAGTGGGTGTATAATTTCTTGTTTGAACGTCCAGTGTGATCAGACGCAAGGTAAAGCCTCACTCTACTTTCCTGCTGTTGTTGCTACACACTGCCTTATGCACAGCCTAAGTTTGCATCATACTCTAATATAGAGTAAGTGATACAAGTGAAAATGTTTTCTTAAATTTAAATGGAGGAATTTTATTTAAAAGGTGAGCCAATTAATAACACTAAACAACACTTACATTATAATTTTCCGGAACGCGTTTCGGAGGTTAACTTTCCCCCATTATCAACCGGACAATAACTGGGTTTCCATGGTATTTCATGGTGCGAATGGCGATGCATCTTCTGATGTTTCTTCTCATAACGTTTCTTGAACCGTTACCAGAAGAAATATCAGAAGAAGCATCGCCATCTGCACCATGAAATAGTTAACCTCCGAAATGCATTCCGGAAAATTATAATGTAAGTGTTGTTTAGTGTTATTAATTGACTCACCTTTTAAATTAAATTGATTATCACAACACTGTTTTCAAACTTCTATGAAAGGAAGATACGTAAATGGAGGAGTATATCAGTTAGAACAAACAACCAAAATAAGTGATGTACGGAAGTACTTTGGGATTATTTTCGAGAAAACAACCCGATAATGATCATCATCGTCGTCATCATCATAACCACTATAAAATAATCATCTTAATAATAAGCGCTATAAGAATTGTTAGTGTATTCTTAGATTTGCTTATAGGAGAATTCTCGGTTTTATGTTTATAATATTCAAAATTTCATACTTTAAAACATTAAGGAGTTCTAAGTTTTGTTAGTCTTTCATCAGAGATTTTAGCCCCTACTGAGTATATTCTCAGGTTTGTTAATTTGTATTCTGTTAAGTTGTTAGGTATTTTATCAAAGTACACCAAATATTTAAGATAAGTGAAGCCTTTGATCTCCATATTACTTGTTATATTGGTGAATTATATTTGGTTCACTGTTAATAGCTTATACCATATTATTATTATGTACCACCTTTAACATAAAGCAATGTTCAAAGGCACATTGGAGTTTTAGCTCAAAGAATTTATGCATTATAATACTTGTTATCACTGAATCTAGAAAGAAGCTGTGATTCTATCTTGGTAGATGTTTGGTACATCCAATGCACATTGTTTGTGGAAACAAGAGGGTTTCAACTATAAAGGTCAAAAAAATTATAAAGGAGATACATTTTGATGACATTTTATAACTGCACATATCCATCCAACATTTTCTAATGACTGATAAGGAGTACTGATGGCATATTGCTTGGTTAATTATATGGAAGTTAGTCAAAAGCAATACTGTTTATCAAAATATTATCTCACTGGCAGTGATGACATACCAAATTTTGTATGTGTACGCTGGTAATAAATCAAGCCGCTAAAATGGAATTCTTTGATGTTAATTCTAATTCCTCAATGTTTCAAATAATACCAGTATCCTTTCTGGATATACTCAGCTGAGCATCAATTATTATGAAATTTATTATTGCAATGATAAGTTAGCCTGAAAGTACTTGATCATAAGTAAAGAAAATTACTTACATAGGTTATAACAATTGGTAATGATGTGTTCTTCCATACTGCAGATGGGTACACACGAGGCTGATCCGTAAAACCCAATAATGTTAGGTACTTGTCATCTGCAACCAATCTCTTCTCTTCTGCATTTTCTAAATTTTCCTGAAAACCAACATTCCTTTTTTGAATAACATTTACTATAATCTGAAAACATAATTAAATCATCCAGATGATCAATAGTATAATATCTAACAATAAACGCTTAGTAGATATTGGATCATTCAATATTAGAGTATATTAAAATCTGAAATTTTCTACTTCATTCCTTTGCTGCACCTGCTCACAATCACATTAAGTGATACAGTTTAGAACTTGGCCTGTTCAATTTTATCTAGCAGAATGTTTAGCCATTCAGTTTACAAATCACCTGACTTGCCACTTGCTTGATAGCTCCATTTTCAACTTGGTTCTTCATACATTTGCAGTCTTAAACCCATAGGAAAAACTGGACAATCCTAATCATCCCACTACCCATTATATAGTCAGGAGAAAATGGCAATTAATTAGCACAATTTTCCACAATTGGGTCCCATTTTAAAATTGAAAGAACTAAAACATGAATAATACTTAGCAGGAAACTTTAGGAGTTGCTTTTAGAGGCCTGTGATCCAAAATTAACCCTCTTTTACAATGCTTTCTTTAATAGGAAAATTTAGCATAAGGGCAACCACACTGTCCTGTATTTTTGATGCTGTTACATTTACCACATGTCAATATAACAACTGCCAAAGCATAGCCCAAAGTTGAGGGCCCTAAGCTGTAAAGCTTAGCTGAGGGACTGAGGGCTCTAAACTGCAAGATCTGTAAAGCTAAACCTCAATAATCCTGTATAGTGATGGGAAAATTAGTTTCTGTTAATGGGTAATACATAACAAATTCCTCTATACACTATTTTCTCTTGTATATTACATCTTCAAAATGTTCTGTCACATCAGCATTTGTGTTTACATGTGCAGAAGGAGAACAAACATTGGCAATCTAGCAGATTTCAATCCCTCAATTATGGTGACATTTGGCAAGATGGCATGTCTTTGTTGACATTACACCCACATTTTCCTATAAAAGGAAGGATCCTAAAAAGTGATGGTGCGTAGTCTTTGAAATTGGTCACATCAACTCTTAAGCTATTCTGGTAATTTCCATTCACATTCTAGTACTTCTTATTAATTTTAAGGTGGGCTACAATTGCAGAAAATTAGCCATCAATTATGAGTGTACTTCTGATATAGATCTCAGTATGTATAAATTTCTCTGAGGTGAAAACATAAATGATTTGATTACACCTTAGGTAAAGAAACAACAACAAAAAAAAAAAAAAAAAAAAAAAGCAAATGTGCAGGTATTAATGGTTAAATCAAAAAAATTAATCCAATATAAAATTAGTGCAGTAGCTACAAGTGCAGGTAAGAAACTGTCACAACCATTTATGCAAGCAGGAAACTTTGTAGGACTCTGAAGGGAAGGCATCTGTGGGATGTTCTGCAGGAAAGAGGGGGGGGGGGAGACAGTAGCACATAGTAACTCATGATGTCATAAATAGATCTACTATCTACATTAAATATACTGTGCAGTGTTAGTGTCTCAGCATTGCTATCACAGGTTTTCAAAAAGATCTAAACCTTCTTCATATGTAGAAAAGTCTAGCCGCAATGTTTCTCAGGTAATGCTGGAGTTGTTGCTGATATCAACACATTCCTTAAATCCAAATTCTCCTCAGAGGAACACAGTACATATTATGGGCTTCTGAATGGGGCCTCCCCTCATATTATGAAATTCTTTGCTTCCTTCATCAACAATAAAGGGAAATACCTTACTTCAACAAACTCAAAAACCGGTTATCCTGTAGCATAGCAGCCTTGGCTCCTGCATTGTATAGCCTAGTTCTGCTATGCCTTGATGCAGATGTTGCCAACATTGGAACCATTAAATCCCAGAAGCATGTAAGTGTTGCTAACCACAGGAAATATGCATTGCCAACGACTTTTTGCACCCAAGGCTACATTTTTTAAATTAACAATATTTCTTATCATTATTATTATTATTTTGTAATCATGTGAAGTGACAGTTTTTTTACACCCAGGCCTACAGTTTTTGAAATTATAGTTATTTATTCTTCTTTTGATGCAGTATTGGTATTTTCAGTGTGTAGATCTTTGTTACATTGGCCACGCCTTCTTCCTCCGTAGCAGATGACAGTGTTCAATGAACCACTGGGGGCTGCTATGCAACAGGATAACCCAAAAACCTTTATGACTGCAGTACTATGGTTAACAGCATTATGGGAAACTGGACCATTGGTATGAAGTTGCTTCCCCACACATGTTCTTTTGCTTGTCAAATGTCACAGCTATAGGTAGAGCTGTCAAGGAATTCTCTACATTTGGCCAGCCTGGTATAGAATCATGTAGAAAATGTTGAAAGTTTTATGCGTCTATCACATACCTTTTTTTCTCTTCCTCATTTGCATAGCAACCATTAAATAATCTGATCATTTGGGTAGCTTTTGACTATAATAAATTTATACTATTGACTTAATGCTAATTTCTTAATATTTACTGGTTTCAATTGCTTATGGCCCTGAAATACAGTCATATGTATTCCTGTCCTTACAGACTTTGCAGAGGGTAGGGAATTATTCTAGCTAAAGCAACATACCCTCTGAGGAACTTAACCTCACATCTCCAGGAAAAGAAGTCAGCATACTGACCACTTGACCACAGTGGCAATTTTATCAGCAGACTTCAAAATTATTGACAAAGTTATTATATTTGAACATGCATTAAAAAGTGGTAAAATAAGTGAAATAGGATGTAGTAAATACCTTAATAGGATACTCTCCCTTATTTGGATAAATTACCAATTATGAAAGGGCTTAAGAAGCAACTCTGACGCAAATCAACATTAATTTATTCATCAATCAATTATATGCAGTTATAACTAGCAGTGCAAGCAATTTCACACAGGCTCACATGCATTACACCAGATGTAGAATGGGAACATCTTTACAGCTGGCCATTTTTTGCAAACACTGACAACCCTAAGCTGCAAAGTGTAGCCAAGATATTGAGGGTTGTAAACCACAAAGTGTGGCAGAGGGATGTTTTTCTATAAGAGCAGCAGAGCAGTTGGTTGCAACTGCAAACTAACAGAGCTAAAACCCAATGATCACCAAACTAGCAGATCCTGCATTTAGAGACCTTTTGCTACTTGCATTGATAACCATTAACATCTCCCTCAAAATGCTATTTAAGCTCACTTAAAAGAAACGTCGTGTAGGCCCACTAACTTTTGACAAGTCATAATCTGGTGCTTTAACCATTCCGGAGTAACTCAGGTTTATTATAGTTAACCTGGACTCTTTACTATAAGTATTATTTTAAGTACCAGAGTCCTTTCAATATATGGAAGTGGAGTGCCTTATTACAACTATGCACAGTAGGTGTGTTCACGTTAGAAGTCTGGAACCCACCTACCCTTTTTGGGTGGTCTCATTTGGGATAGCATTGCATAAGAGGAAACATGGCCATTTTTCCCTCCACTGAGCACACTGGGTGGGTACTGCCAACCTAAAAGAAAATTGAAAACCTTAGATTGGCGTGGCTTTTCTTTTCCTTTTAAACTGCTTCCCATGTATATTAGGTGAACTTTTAGTTTCCCAGAATCCCGGATCATTACAGTTTCGCTTCTCTGATCCCATGCTACACCCCGTAGTTGTTTAGTACTTGTAGTCAACTGCTTCAATCCTCTATTTATAAACAACATCCCTCGGTTATACTTAGGAGTATAGGACCCTCAGTCCCTCAGCTGTGCTTTACAGCTTAGCACTCTCAGGTATGTAAATCATTGTTGGCAGTTTTTGTGAATAATCTGTTAGCTGTTCATATAACTCATGTTAGTACCTCTGAATGAATTTGCATAAGACAAAAAGAGATGGGTTATGATTGCATATTTGCTAAAACACTTTACATTGCTTTTCCATTACACTGCACCCATTTATTGCACAACCAGTAGTAATACACATAATTGACAATAATTCACAACAGGACATGGTAGTTAAAATATGGAGTTATGGATGTATATGCCTGAAAAAATGAAGTCACTTAAAAGGGACAATGGGGGCAGGTACAATAACTTTAAGGAGGCAACATTACGTTCTTAAACAACTACTTAACTAAGGACAACTTTGCACCTACTCAGGATTTGCTAATGTCAGTACTTTTGACGAAACAGTGTTTTTAGCAGATACACAATCAATCCAAATCCAAATTCAGGAGAGAGAAATCAGAGAGAGAATCAGTAAAGCCAAGACCCAAGCATAATTACAGTTCCATAAAGAGTAAGATCCCAGAATTGCTATGTAATGTGTGAATACATCATTCATTTGTTTCACGAGATATTCATGTAATTAACCACAACTTTACCAAAATATACTGAGAGCAGTAAGCCGCAAAGCCTCATGAAGTAGCCAAAGGGTGCCTTTTATAAGTTGAGGAGCATAACTCAAACATCAGTGCAGCTAATACCCTATGATCACCACTTACTATTTATGGCAAACAGTAATCTTTTTGGGCCCACAGAGTTCAGTTAGGATTCTCTGCGCGTATCCTGGAATCCCTTACGTAAATTTTTCCCTCCGCCATTCTGCAATGGATTGGATCCCTACCTTTAAATTTACCAATTACTCTGTCACTACCCTTCTGTAGTTGAGCTTCCCTGTCATACAGCTCAAAACTTTTTTAGCAATTAAATTCAAATATGTATGTGATAGACCATTACCGCAAATCGTACCTTGAAGTTTTTCAAATTGTTGAGCTGTTTGTGTGTTTCTGTAACAATGGTCTGTATTGAAGGGCGTTGGTTGCCCACTAGAATCAGAAACACACTGGTAGCAATGACACAGAGGAGGAATAACACGAAAGTCTTGGTCCTCATTGAATAACAGCCTCTGCAAATGCATGGAAATCGCCTGGACTAATTAAATGCAGGACATTAAGCGCCTTCTGAAATAAAAATTGATATTGAGGTTATGTTGGTCTTCTATAATGGTTGAAACAGGAAAAGCTCGTAACAATGAGATGGATTTACTTTGCTGATCCAACCGCACTAACGCAGTGTGCGGCTGTGGATGTTCATTCATCCTACGGAGCACACAGACAAACATTTGTTTCTGCCCTAAACACCTATTCCGCGGTTTACATAATTCGCACCTTTGGCGAGATTATGCCAGTAATGGTAACATGTTAAAGGAAAAGTTTCCCATCTACCAAACTTTCCCTCTTTGTTAATGTGCTTTTCAGTATTGCCAACACATGATTATTTTTATCCGTCAGACCAGCTCCTAAAAATCCGTCATAACGGATTTTCTTTTTAAAAAATGCAACTGAAACTTATATTAAACATGATATCCGTTATTATAACTTTGTTTACTAGTCGAACAAACGTTAAAAATTAGAAAATGTCTTAACATAACATTAACAAACAAATTTAAATATATTTACTCACCAGTGTTGATTAAAATAATTCATCCACACCGTCCTCTGCCTCTTCTGCAGTTGAAGTGCTGGGTTGTTCAACTCCTCAGTAAACTGCCGGTGTGCCAATTTGCTTTAGAACACTTTCTGCTAGGACTAAGTATGATAATACTTTTTCACACCCTTAAGGCCGGCCCGCGCAGTGAGAATTCAGGTCACATTCAGGTTAACATGTTGGTTTTAAGCCTACACGTGAGAAAGTTTTTCACATTTTTTTAGCAAACAAAATGCTCTTTAGACCTCAGCATTCGACCAGAGTAACACCAACAGTGGCGACTGGTCAACTTTTACCTTTGGTGTTACACATAAACGTGGATCGGCATTTTTGCATAGTTTTATATCGTGTAACATTTCCGCACACTTCCATACCTGATCCGAATTTGGCAGTTTTGTTATATTGCCATTTTTTATAGAGCTACTTTGTAGTTACTTACTGATCTGTTATAAACTTTTTCGTCCCTAAGCCGCAAAGTGTAGCCGAGTGGTCTCTATAACCTAAACCCCAATGATCCCAAGAAGTAACACAGCTGATTTCAATTCTGGACATGTCAATAATTTCAAATCCAGACTGCCTGTTGAAGCTTTACCCAATATTTCAATGTTATGTACTTAAACTATTTAAAGCTATTGTAATTAAGTAGTGCACTGACCTCATGTAAACAGAAAATCCATCCTTCCCTCTTTGGTTACCGCAAACGTTTCAAAAATGCGGTGGTTGAAGTCTGGGTTCCTGACATTGTCCCTTCTCAATGGACAGCATAGCTAAAGCTGTCAATCTTTCATGGGCGTCGCGAGGGGCAGGCAAGGGGGAGGGGTGGCCGCGACCCCCCTTGGAAATTGGTGAACTTAATGTGCAGTCAATTACTGACTATTAAACTATTATTTTAATTTTGAAGTAAAAACAATTTTTATTTGGCACAAATTAACACGGTTATCTGCCACAAATATTATACATTTTAACAATAAAATAGGATTTAATATTATTTGATTGCAAACTTCCAAGGCGTGGCGCCCCCCCCCCCCCCCCCGTTGGAAAAAAGTCTGCCGACACTCATGAATCTTTCCTGAGACATTGAGTTTCTCGAACATGTTTTCACCCACTTTAGCATAGAAAAGCATCGTTCGGCTTCCACTGACGTCATAGGCACAGTGAACACCAATTTTGAACATTTTGTTGATTAACTGAATTTTTCTACATTTTCTGTAAGATAAATTCCAGCAGACCTGCTGCACTGGACTAAAAAATAAAAACTAACCCAAACGCAACAGCCCTTCGCGAGTCAGCGCTTACCGCCCAGCCGCTGCATCCCCCACCTCTGCCTACTACAGGCGTCAGGAATGAGGTGCAGATATGGAGGGTGGGACGTGGTTAGGGCCCTGAACCCACCAGGTCGGCTATGCGGCCTTCATGACCTGTGGTCGCTACTTCTTTAGTTAAATAGCTCCTCAATTGCCCCCGCCGGGACCTAACGAGGCTGAGTGTACCCCGTGATTGCACCGTTTAGTGACTGAAATTCTCCTGCTGAGTACAGGGATGCGAGTTCATGCGAAAGTTTCACTTTGAAAAAAAAAAAAAAAGAAAAGAAAAAAGAAAACATTAAGCACACTTTTTTCTGCATTCTCTGGATATTTAGAACTATATTGTATAAACATATCTGGAGAGAAGAGGTATGATGCCATAAGATGCCTAGAGAAAGTAAGGCGGGCTTTAACTTCACGCAGTAAAACATCACATACTTCCTTTGCTTCCCTCCTTCATTCTGTATTGTCAGCCCTCCTCTTTTTTGATGACCTGCAATTAGACGCTTCAGAGTTACTCGACTCAATATCACTGTTCTCGAATTAACTTGATTTTCTGTTCCAAATTAGAAATGGCCTTTTGAGCAGCAAGAGAATCTATGTGTTTCTTTTGAAGTTGTCCAAACAAAATATCCACAAGTGGCATTATTTTACTAAACAAAGGCAAACCAAAATTGAATTCATAATTAGTCATTAACTTCTCATACCCAGATGCTTGATGAACTGTTGGCGAATGAGTGATAAGACACCACCCCCCCCCACCCCCCGCCTTCAGAATGTCGTTCATATTGTCACCGCGCCCGCCGCATCTAATTGCCGACAGCAGCAGTGTCACCCATCGCATTATTGTCGGCACTACCGCAAAGGAGCCGAAGGAAAGAGACAGAGAATGGCCGCATTGTTGGGGCGCTTGCCGAAAGAAAGAAAAGGATAGAAGCTTCTGGAATCTTCCTCTTTGTATTCCACCGAATAACTGAACTTTCCAGAATAGTGCCTGGGAGATATAAATAGCGGTAAAGTGCGACAGGAGTCAGTCAGACGTATGTGAAGGTTGAGTAGTCGTGCCGACGGAGACGGACAGACGATGTGGAGAGTTGTGCCGACGGAGAAGAGTTAGTTCTTTGTGTTACGAATTCGGAGCCGTGCTGTTGGAGAATCGGAAAAGACTTTCTTGTTGTTGCAACGAGTGTACAAAGTTACTGTTTACGGAAATAAAAGTGTTTCTTTATCTCGACTACATCTGTCTACTTTACTTTACACCCAAACCGAAAAGTCACAATATACTCCATATCTTTTTTGTAGCCAAATATAGTTCACACTTCTAGAACTAAAGTTCCAACGAGAATTGCTGAGTCGGGACAGCTTTCTGTTCACCATTGAGTCCAGAATTGCAGTTCTACTAGCTAACCGCAAAGAACCTGCAAATACTAGCAAAGAAGATCGTAACATTTGTATTTATGGATGCAACCTTTCCCATGACGAGGTTTACTTGATGTGCATAACAGTGGATATACTCATCACGGAAGCTCCATAGTAAGTCTGTGCAATCAGTTTTGAAGATTTTCGCGTGTGTCTAAATTCAACTTGCGTAGCTCTTCCAGCGGACAAGAAGCCATACGTTTGCATTGCACCGATTCGAACTCATTTTAACGCATCACGGTGTTTGTACCCTCTCGTTAAACTACGGCATTTTCAAGTTGTCGGACAAGTCGACAGATCATGTTATATCGCTGAAATCACCTCATATGTAACGCAATGGTGACGTTTTCGTGACGTAGGCCTTCTCGACAGGGACTCAGGCGAACGAAAGGAGTGACCAATGGAGAGAGACCGAGTCAGGATACAGACGAAGACACACGAAAGAGCTGGTTGGGGAGAAAGCCGAGCGAAATGCAGCTACTTTATCAAATTGGGCTGATTATATTGAATTTTTACCCTCACTTCGTGTAGGTTCTATTTGCCTTATAAGTATTTTCGGTATGTAGAAACTTTTCATTAGTCTAATATTTGATTTGCCAAAATTGCTTGTTACTTTTTAAATTGGAATTTCGGTAAAGAACATACTATCAGTGTTAATCTTATTTATATCGGCCACTCAGGGCGAGCTATCCGTACAGGTCGCGCGTTACTTCTTGACGAATGAAAATTTTATATGAAAGGTTGGATGCGAGTCATTACTCACCTTTTGCAGGAACGCTGCCATGGAGCGGAGGTACAGTCTGCAGAGAGATGATGTGTCTTTACGCACATGCTTCTGAGCTGAAGTAGTACAACACTCAAATCAAGGGGAAAACGCATGCCGTCATGTCGAAGAAATTGAACAAGAATACTGGGATAAAGATGTCATTGTGGAAGAAAGGATTGAGCAAATTATTATCCAAGATAATGGAATGGTAATATTAATCACTGTTATAAAACACTTGCATGCTACATCCGTACCGCACAAAACTTTTGCAGTCAACTGTATATGCAAACGTGACAGAGGAAAACAGTGGTGTCTGTTATCGTAGCATAAACATTTGCTGACCTGTTTATTAAGGGTAGGCAAGCTGACTGGATTTCTGCTCAAGGTCATTCGTCAAGAACGAACGCGCAACCTATACTAGGGACCAGTGCAAAATTAATGGAAATGATTAGTTTTGTATTCAAGTTTGTATTGCTTGAAGATCACCCGGTACAACCATGTATTAAGAGATCAATATCGAGACATAGCTTATCATTGTAATCAGAGCAGGAAGTTACATTTTCAATAAACCAAAGTTAAATGCTTTAAGACTAATAATTTGCCCTTATCACTTCCTACAACCATAATTAGGTATCTTGAAGTTTAGGAAGTATTTATGCGATCCATATCCCTTACCTAATTTGTTTTATAAATAGGTAGTTCAGCTTTAACTTAGATACCATCAAGTGTTGGAGGGTAAGAGATAAGAAGACAACCGGCATAGCATCGTGGTGTGCAGGTGAGATAAATCTCCTGAATCTTTCAACCGGCTTTCTACATAGCGGTAAACAATAGCCATTTGAAATATAGTGCACACATCAGTGGTTCATCTGCTATCATTGGTAGAAAATCGGCCTCGCGCATCTATATGACTGTTTCCTCTTGGAAAACTGGCAGTGTGACTAGAAGCAGTTCGTTTTAGATCGTCTTAGCGGCTCGTCTAAACACTGTCGCTTCTTCTAGGTGGCATTTTAGAAAAGAATCTAACTCTGCAGTGAAATTAGTTAATTCTATATGAACAGAGATTTAATTATGACTACTTCATCATGCTCTCTTAAGGCAACTCGAACACACCACAGAATCTAATGCAGCTGATTAATGTGTTCAGGATGTTCTATTCTGCATAACCATTTTGTTTTCCTCAGCAATCCTACGTCTGTATACTCTGACTTGCTGCAGTCACGTTTGACTTCCCAAAAGCCTTAGTTTTGGAGCATTAAACTGTCAGTTAATAATTGGCTTTTATAATCCTTTGTCGAAGTGAAAATCTGTGACGGGATATCTGCATTAAAGTCTTAAAGTAGTTTTACTCCTCGCGGGCTAGCATCAGTCGTAGAGTTTGAAGATTCCTTTTAATATTATCACAGGAATAGTACAGCCCGCTGCAATTATTTTCCGATTGATGAGAGGGTGTAGGGGAAAAGGACGAAAAAAAATTATTATGGATTACTTGCGCCTGGTCCATCCGGCTCAACGATGGCTTCACCAGAGGTATTTTCTTTTGTGTGTCTTCCTCTGATATGTGGTCAGGGAGCCAACAAGAAGCTAAGTAGTAATAGTAATGATGATGATGAAGATGATGGTAGTGGTGGTGGTAGGCGGATTCCCGGTACGGCAACAGTCGAGGGCGCCTCTTATAGGGTGGATACGCCCTCAATGACTCCACTACACTGAATCTGCGGAGGATTCGGGATCTCTATACTCTACTTACCTTGGATCTGACCAGCGAAGAGGAAGCATCTACCTGAGAGGAACCCCGCTGCTAGAATCGGTCGGACGAGTCGTAGTTCGGCGTTCCAGTCGACGAAGGGCTTCGCTCTGCCAACTTACCAGCAGCTTCGTAGGACAGCAAGGCTATAGCCAGCGCAACCTATTAGGTGTTGTTTATAGGCAGCACTCTGCTGTTTGTCTGTCGGATCCAACTGACTATACTAACTTATTCTTTCTTCCTCTTTCTCTATTAATTTTTAAATTAGGCTCCTCCTCTTCTTTACTCTACCACTGTTAGGACACCTCGTCCCCAAAAAAAGAGTACCCATCCAACAAGCCACTTGCACTACACTTGGTTGTAGTGCCACCCTCCCAAAATCTACGCTTAGAGCCACAAAAAAAAAAAAAAAAAAAAAAAAAAAAAAAGGATGCCTGCTATCTGCCTTTCTTAGGACTAGTGGCAAGCCGGTATAACCAGCCTAGCCTTTATTAAGGTCGGTAGATATCATCCAGCCCTCTGATCCCCAGACCAGATACACACTTACACAATAAAGCAACACAAAACAACACTAACACCAAGGGATAAAAGTAAACACATAGGCACACGTGCAACATACAAAATGGCCAGGACGGGAAGATACCCCACCCGAAGAAAAGAGAAGGAAAAAGAAAAAGAAACAGAATCCCACGTCTTGGAGGACGACTTGCAGAGCACATGCATGAAGACAGTGACGCACTAGTAATAATATCTCACCGAGAACTCCCAAGCGAGTCTTTGAACCAGGCCGAAGCACCCAAAAGAAAGATAATGACCCAGACGCAGCTAGAGAGCCTGATTCACCCGGCGCGGCTGCAACCACTGGCACTGCCGGAGTGACAGTGCCAGCAGAACATCCCCACAACTTAGGCAAGTAAACCATATGACGAAGGTCCGCCAAGACCTGTCTAAGATTTACGTAGCCAACTACGCAAAACAAAGCTTGGTAACCATTACCGCCAAATTTGACACACTATGCAGGCCAAAGACATATAAGTGCACGTATACGGATGCGTG
This sequence comes from Tenodera sinensis, assembly GCA_030765045.1. Lineage (NCBI taxonomy): Eukaryota > Metazoa > Arthropoda > Insecta > Mantodea > Mantidae > Tenodera > Tenodera sinensis. The sequence goes on from JAUKNM010000039.1 coordinate 230,526, forward strand.
ACACGGGTTTAAGTTGACATTACAAGATTGCCACAATTTTTTAAAGCACTGTGAGGAAAACAAGGTGTCCTTTCACGTCACCACGCTTCCTGAAGACAGAGCCTTCAAAGTAGTGCTGAAGGGCCTATATCGCAACATATATCCAGAGGAGTTGAAGGAGGAAATACAGAGAGACAGGCAAACTATACTCCAGAAAGGCCCGCACTTTGGTGGAGCTCACCAATGAAATATGCGCGACAACGATAAAAGAAATACGAAGCCTTCGGCACTGTAAGATCTGACTGGAGGACTGTCCCCAAGCAGGACCTACTCAGTGTGGCAAGCCCAGAGGGTTAAACACCTAACAAAAAACTGCGTCGCACCGCAGTTGTGCTCGAGGTGTACAGTGAACCACCATATGCGGACCTGTACGTCCGAGTGCTTAAAGTTCGTGCTGTGCAAGAGCAACCAACATGGGGTCAGATGGTGAGGCTGTAAATAATACTGGCGCCTAGTTGATCTGCAAAACAAACACCAGAATGTGCACTCAAGTGCATGGACTACAGCCTCAAGCTAAAGGGACACTATGCACAACACCTGACCAACCAGAGGCTTAATGAGAATATAAATATACGCAAATACACCTACCACCAAGAACCCCCAAGCTACCCAGAGGGTCCCAGACCCAGACCCTACACACCATTGAGAGTCAAGCCCAAGAGAAGCCCAAGCGGCCAGACAACCAAGGGCATCCCCCAAACAATGCTACCCAACCGCACCACCAATAGGGAGGCACAAGAGCCTGTAAACACAACAGCATCCCCCAAGCGGTGCCTAAAACACCAGCCAGCAACACATTGCAGCGCCACAGAGAGCTCCGGGACAAAGGAAAATGCTACAATGGCTGGCCTCCTCAATATCAAAAGTAAGCCATAAGGAAATAGCCTAAGATGAGGTTAGGTTACCAAATACCAAAAGTATGCCATAAGAAAATAGCCTAACATGAGGTTAGGTTATGCCCCAACAGCTTGTCCTCACCAACTTTAGTGTTACTAAACAGGCTAGAGCAAGAGAACCTGCAAGATGGCCTCCAAGAGGTAGGTGGCCTTATCAAAACTTTCACGCAGGCATATGACATCCCCAGATCACCAGAAACGCGTTTCTGGATCGTCCTGGAAAAAAAAAATGGGAGCTACCATGCTCACTCTAGAAATGGGAAGAAAAGCACAAAAAAATGAAAAAACGAAAAAAGAAAGGAAATAATACCAAACACAAACAACGCCAACCAACCACACACAAGTTCAAATGGCTAACATAAACAATGATACTAACACTGACACAGTGGCAATCCTTTATTGGAACTGCAGGGGAGCTCGATCGAAACTACACGAATTGCGACGCTCCTCACCACAAGTAACATTTCAACAGTATTGCTCGGAGAAACACTCCTCAACCCACGAACCAGACTCAGCGTGTCCTGCAACGGCCATATCAACCACGCCGGAAGAGTAGCCGGGGGAACAGCCGTTTTAGTCAACAGCACCCTCCAACATTGCTAAAAGCACACGTACCACCACTGAACCACCTGGAAGCCACAGCAATCACTGCTCCCATTGCCAACAAGAATGTCACTATCACAGCTGTCTACTGCCCCCCGATAAACTCACAACCGATGACCTAGAAACAATTAGGGCACTAATAATAATTATTTTATTCTTTAACGACGCTGTCAATTACCAGGATCACATCAGCGTCGCCGGTGTGCCCGAATTTTGTCCCGCAGGAGTTCTTTAACATGCTAGTAAATCTACTGACATGGAGCTGTCGTTTTTAAGCACACTTAAAAACCATCGGTCTGAGTCGGATTTGAACCCGTGACCTTGGGATCGGTAGGCCAGCGTCTAACCAACTGAGCCACCCAGACCGACAATTAGGGCCCTGAATGATTAGCGAATAATCATGGGGGACTTAAATGTAATACACGAAACCAGGGACAACAGCAAACAATCACGCAGGAAACACACTACACCGTCAAATGCAGACGAGAGACTAGTAACCCACACAGAGGACCCGACCTTCATTCCATCCAAACCTGCCCACACACCACACGTACTCGAGATAGTGCTGCTGAAAAACATCCAGTTCAACTATGAACCCACGCGAATTGCCAGATTCACTTCCGATCACTACGCAATTCTACTAGAGATCACGCACCCCCCCCCCCTCCCCCTCACCGCTCAGAGAAACTTCAACCGAACAGGCTGGGATCTCTTTGCCTAAGTTCTAGATGCAAATCTCACCCCAGCTGCTAACATACAATCCAATCACGAAGTAGAAGCCGCCACCACAACACTCGAAACAGTCATAGCAGCGTCTACCCCATTCCACCGAAAGGAACTGCCGCCGAAGAAGGAACTCGACCTACCGCCCGAAATACTTATCCTCATGAATGAGCGGGACCATGAGAGACTAAACTGGCAGCGGACAAGGAACATCGTACACAAAGTAAATATGGAAGTGTTGAACAGCGAAATAAAACACGCATAAACCAGTAAGTACAACAGCAATGGGACCAGACCCATGCAGACATGCAACCACGCAATAGCCAAATTTGGCAAATAACCAAACGCCTAATCAAAGAATCCGACACCATACCACCTCTCATAAGGGTTACAGACCCAACTACCGTAGCCGAGACCCTCGAGGACCAGGCAAACGCACTGTCGGATACCCTTGAAAAAGTCTACACACCTTACGACACCATGATAAACGACGACTTCCACGCGTTGGTAGATAACACGGTCAAAAACATAATACACGAGCCGTCCTACAACAAGCTTAGAAGAACATACCTCTCACCTCGCCGTCCTACCGGGCCAAAAAGCGTCGGGTCCAGACTAAATAACCAATATGGTGCTGAAACACTGGGCGCCTCCCGCCTAGAAAAACCTCGCGGAAATTTGCAACTACTACCTCCAGCACGGGTATTTCCAAAATCGCTGGAAATACGCACTTAGGCTGATGTTCCCCAAAACAGGGAAGGACCGCAAAACTCTAACAACCACAGACCAATTAGCCTACTTAACACCATGAGTAAGGTAGCGAAACAGATAATACTTAAGAGAGTAAATACCTTTCTTATTCGACAGGACATAATACTCCCTGAGCAATTCGGCTTCCGTGCACGATAGACAACAACGCACCAGCTGCTGAGATGCATCGAAAGCACCATTCAAGACTTCAACCAAAGGCATAGTACTGGCATACTCTTCCTTGATGTCCAACATGCATTCGGCTACGTCCACCACCCGAGCTTGCTATATAAGCTCCGTCACCTTAACCTCAGTGACACCTTGACTAAACTCGTAGCCCACTACCTAAAAGGACGCACCTTTGCGGTAAAATCTCCCAATCCCAAAGCCGCGACATAGGTACTAAAAGCAGGAGTACCCCAAGATAGTATACTTTCGGCGGCCCTCTTCACCATATATGTCAATGACATCCCAAAAACCCCAAAAACGACATTGTACATTGCCGCTAGGTCCTTGCGGCCGAATCTCGACTCAACAGGCTGCAAGCCGCGATACCACTATCAAACCGTGGCATCAAAGTAAATGCAGACTAGTCCCAGGTAGTGCCCTTTAAGAAAAGGACGAGCATGATAACCTCACTAACATAATCCAGGTACCTCCTGGGCCTACGGGCCAAGGGGAAGCCCTGGTTTCACCTGTGCCTATCTACTGTCTGTGGTATATAGGCGCATTTCGTAGTATTTATCCACTAACCCCAGATTGTGCAAGTGATACCTGGCACCCAATTCACCAGCTCCCCTCCATCCATTAATTGTAGTAGACTGTAGTTAGTAAAATAAACACTCGGCACTCTACCACGGCCACAGAGGAGAATAAGTGGCTCAAGCTGACATACCACTTCTATGAGCTAGCAGCATGTATCGAATGGCTGGAAGTGGGCAAGACTACTAGGAGGATGTGGCAGTTAATTCTAATAGACCTCCCGCCTCGCAGACCCTGGTGATACCAGATCCTGTGGGAAAGAGAATGACCCGCCATACAACTCAGAATGCCCCAGGGCTCCCAGCCTGCCAAACATTAAGAAGAGACATTGGCAAAGACACAGAAGATGCCAAGGCTGAATTCCCACTGTGGTGAACTGGGGGGATGCCTGTAATGGCAACCCCACTACAATTAAATAAGCTCAACGTATGAGGACAATTTTGTGACTTTTTTTTTTTATTTAGTGCCAAGCTATTACAGAATGGCATCTACTGGTATTGGCCCTGGCCACTTATCCAGTAGATGTTGAGACAGAATATTGTAAGACCCCAAAAGGAAATCATTTATGTAAATATTTATTGCAAATGTAATTTATTTTTGGTGTTGATACGAATTAGTTGAGTAACGAAAATGTGCTGCTATCTTTCATTGTTAAGAAAAGTAAAGTTGTTTAAAAACGTCATAAATGTTAAGTTTCACATTTAAATTTGATATGTATGAATAAAAAGATCATATATATTTAATATTAAAAGTGAAGGGAGAATAGCTAGAGATTGCTTCCCTAACAATACGGGAACTATTTAATGCAGAAAAATATAAAATGAAGGTATACGCGAATGTATGCCAAAAAAAGGTAGCATCATGTATACGAAGTAGTGCTAAAATTGTTAATGGTGTCAGTATGGTATAGATGTGTAGACGTGTTTTTGCAACGCTAGTGAATACGGATCTAAAAGACTGTGTAAAAGTGTAAAGACAATCAAAATAATACAAACAGGTGTAACAAAAGTTAATCAATTATAACAAGTGTAAAAAGAGACGAAAAAGGTGCTAATAAAGTGATATAAATAGTGAAGTTGCATCGCATGTTTATTCATTCCACCTAGTACCACGCCCGGAGAGAAATAATAGTCTCATTGCCCAACCTGAAGCAATATTTGCATTATAAAAACAGCACCAGTGTCAAATACTATATATCCTTATATCACATTATTGGAACATTCTGTAAGCTATAAATTACACTGAACTCTCTTACTCATTCCTTGTCAATTGACCATTTCCATTTTGACCTAACATTCCATAAAAATTTCCCTAGTTGCCTAATAACACTAAACAACACTTACGTTTGTAATTTTCTGGAATGCATTTTGGAGGTTAACTTTCCTCCATTATCAACTGGTAAATGAGTGGGTTTCCATGGTGCAGATGGCAATGCTTCTTCTGATGTTTTTTCTGGTAATGGTTCAAGGAACTTGCTGGAAATATCTTTCTGGGGAATGTCAAAATTAAATACTTGGTTTCTATCTTTTAAAATTAGGGTCTGTTCCCATGTGGACAGCTCTTGTTTTCCGATTATGTGGTTGAGGAGTTTCGGTTCTGGCTTTATGTCGTGATTTTTTGTCCAAAAGTGAAAGGTTACTGATGATTTTTCCAATTGTTTGCTCTTGACGTTCCTAATGTGTTCCTTGGATCTAATTTCTAAGTTTCTTTTGGTTTTTCCTATATATACTTCATTACAATCACTGCATTCAATTTGGTATATGCCGGATTTTTTATGTGGAATAGCATCTTTGATGTTTGAAAGCATCAGGTTTTTTTATGGAGTAATGGTTTACTGGTGCTAGCTGAATGTTGTAAAGCTGTAATGCTTTTGTTTCTCAACCATTTTTCCCTAATCATTTCTTTCCTCCATTTATTTGGTCCTCTACACTCCCATATAATATGCACCCCATTTCTTCATCTCCGCATATGGCATATGGCTTGTGGTACATTGCCTCTTAGATCTTTCAGTTTCTATACCCCTAATTCTACCACGCTATCACCTCTCTTTCCTTTTTATTACAGATTTCTAAATTCTTTTCTGATCTTAATTCTGTTCTCAATATTTTAAACATAAGCATTGTCTTTTTCTCTTCCAACTCTGCCCACATTGTTTGACAATCCATATCCTCAAACCTTGATCTGACTTCTTTCCATACTCCCTGTATTAAGCTATGCCTATGTGCCCATATATCACCTAATACTCCCTTCTCTAACTGCTCTTTTATTTTTCTCAGCCAGGTATCATGGCCGGAATGCTCTTCTTGGAAACTACGACAGCATTTTATCAAACTGTCTTCTGGTAACTGTAGTATCCTGTACCAGTACTTAACCACTCTTACCATCACCATTCCTTTTGTACTGCTTTTTCCCGTTTGTAGAAGTACCCCTATATTTGCTGAGTTCTGAGGCACCCCCAACATGAGTTTGCAGTATGCTCTTAATATAAGATCCATTTTCCACCCCCATATTGCCACCCCATACCCTTCCCTGGACTTTACTAGGGCTGAGTACAGTCTTTCAAACCATGATATCTTCATTATTGGTGTGATATACAAGCATTTTCTTAGTCCCCTTAGCAAGCGCCCATTTTTTGTGCATCTCCCAGCCCCCTCTCCTGCTTAGTTTAATCCCCAAGTGACATATATTCCTGCACAACTTGAATTTCTTCACCTCCTATAACCCATTTCTCAGATTTTTTCAGTTTATTTCCTTTTTTTGAATACTATTATCTTAGATTCTAAAATAAGAACAAATTAGAAACTAAAAACTTCACTTATCTTAGTAATGTTGATATTCTTTTTCTCTTTTGCTGACCCTGGGGTTTCAAGCTATATTCAGCAAAAGAGAAAAAGAATATCAACATTACTAAGATAAGTGAAGTTTTTAGTTTCTAATTTGTTCTTATTTTAGAATCTTGTTGCTTCACTGTTAATAGCTTCAATTTTTACTTAATTTAACTATTATCTTAGTTTTATTTTGATTCACTTTAAGGCCACATACCTTGCAATATCTATCTCCATTATAGTATGGGTTAAACCATTTCCAGTTACTGACCTCGCCATTAGGTCATCTGAATATAATAAGCCAGAGATTTCCCTATTTTCTATAACTGGCATGTACTTATTGGCTAATCTTATACTATCCATGATGTCATCTATAAAAAGCTTAAACAATACAGAGCTCAATTTACATCCTTGTCTAAGACCTCTTTTCTGATTCACAGTAACCATAACCTCATTCTCTCCACATCTGATACACAAAGTATTTTCCTTGTATAGTTCAATGAATAGTTCAACCATCCCTTTACTTAGATCTTTGAGCCACAGCTTATACCACAAAGCTTCCCTTATTATTTTATCATATGCCTTCTCAAACACTAGTGTTTTAATGATCATTATATTATCCAGTGTTCTCCACCCTTTCCTAAATCCCGATTGAAATGGAGATAGTCTTTGATTTTCCTCTGCCCATGTTTGCATCCTTTCTGCCATTATTCTTGTAAAGACTTTTCCCATATTAGACAACAACGCTATCCCTCTATAGTTCGTCAGTCTGGGTGGCTCAGTTGGTTAGACGCTGGCCTACTAATCCCAAGGTCGTAGGTTCAAATCCGGCCCAGACTGATGGTTTTTAAGTGTGCTAAAAACGACAGCTCCATGTCAGTACATTTACTGGCATGTAAAAGAACTCCTGCGGGATAAAATTTAGCACACCAGCGATACTGATGTGATCCTGGCAATTGACAGCATCGTTAAACAACAAATTATTTATTTTTCCTCTATAGTTCCCCTGATCTTCTTCACTTCCCTTTCCTTTATATACTGGTTGGATTATAGCCTCTCTCCATCTCTTTGGCATTGATCTATTTTCCTTCATGCCATTCAAAAGCCTGGTTAAGCACTTCAATCTAGCCCTAGCCTCACACTGAACTTGAGGAATTCTACTGGCAGACCATTTGTCCCCACTGCTTTGTTCTTTTTAAAGCTTCCCATCTGTTTCAGAACTTCATCATTTGAAAATGGTCTGTCCAACTCTTCTATATAATTACAAGCTAGCTCAAGATCCCATCTGGTTTTGATCCTCTCCTCTCTGTCAAACAGCTGACCAAAATAACTCAGCCACTCATCTGGATTTTTCACTTGTTTTCTTGTACATTTCCTAACTACTTGCCATAATTGAGTAGCCCCTCCAGAAATTATTTTTCCTTCGATTTCGCGCTCATTCCCTCACCCATTTTTCTTGCTTCAACTCGACCAACTTTTTAAATGCTTCCTTTAATTGTATCATTTCTTCCCTCTCTAACCTTCCATTGGCCTCCCTCCATTTTATTATTGCCCTTCTTACCAAATTTCTCATATTTCTACAATACTTGTCACACCACTCATGTTACCAATCCAGTTTGTCCTTCTCATATTTCTTACTGCCCATTATAATATAAATGTATAAATATCTAGCGCCTTCCTTATTTTGGACATATTTATCATATAATTCATCCCATGCATACACAGTTTTGCCATTTCAGACCCTATCATATCATAAAACTCTTCCCCCTTATTACTGTGCCACTTATAACGCTCCATTTTAACCACCTATTTGCTCTCATCCCTTTTGGACACTTCATAACCCTTTATCTTAGAAGACATGGATATTTCTACTGGAAAATGTGCACTATTACCATACACATTTAATACTTCAAAATTAGTTATCTTACACAATAACTCTTCTGTGCAGAGCATAATCTACAACACTCTGTCCTAAAGCACTTACACAGGAGAATTCACCAGTTTTATTTTCCTCCCAACATTTTGTGCCACAAAATGTAATACATACATTCCCAAATATAAACAAACACACCAAGGACTTCCACAAGGTGCTTTTCTGAGCACAACACTCTTTAACATATATATAAATGACCTTCCATCAATAATAATAAAAACCTTAGAAACCAAAATTGCTCTATTTGCTGACCATGTAGTCATTTGGACTCCATGCTCTTCAAAAAAACCTGAGTTAATTAAAGACAGAATAGAGACAGCCCTAAACAAAGTACATGAATGGAGCTCCAAAAACCTCATGACTATCAATGTGGAAAAAACAAATTATGAATTATTTACACTAAAATACAAACCAGTTAATATTAACATAAATTATAATGGTAAACCACTCAAAGCAGTTGATGATGCCAGATACTTAGGCATCACTTTCAACAGAAAGCTAAGTTGGAAAAAACATATAACAAACATCTCAGAAAAGGTTGAAAAGAAACTGCATATCCTGAAAAGGTTAGCTGGTGCTAAATGGGGCTGCTCAAGGAGAGTCCTTAACACAACATACAAAATGTATGTTAAACCAAACCTCTTGTACTGTTCTGAAGCTTTAATAACAGCAACAAATGCTAACATCAATAAACTTGAACAAATACAAAATCAGGCTCTTCGCCTAATCACTGGAGCAGTTAAATCCACACCTATTGATGCCATGCTTGCCTTAACACAGACCCCATCAATAACAACAAAAATAGAAGAACAAGCATTGCTCCAACACGAGAAAATGTTATGACTGCCAAACTCTAAATGGACAGAAGAGAACCTCCCCCCTTCAATCCTTATAACTCACAGAAGTTTCTTAGAAAAGGTGACACAGATTAAATCCAAATTGAACATTCCTAACACCAAAGAAAATCTACTTATAAGAGAAAATCCATTGGAATTATTGCAACCTACCTTCAGTTTGGAATTAATAGAGGAAATAAGTAAATCAGATACACCAAAAGAAATACAAAACTTCTAGCTCTGGAAACAATCAATACTAGGTATCCCACAGAAGAATGGCTGCACATATATACTGATGGATCCTCGAAGGAAAACCTTACTGGAGCTGGAGTTACATGTTCACATTTTTCCTTTTATCATTCTGTTGGCAGAGACACAACAAATTATGATGGAGAAATAGAGGCTATACACTTTGCTCTCCAACAATTATTAAATCTTCCCTTAAATTTAACAAGGCAGTAATTCTTTCAGATTCTAAAGCTGCAATTCAGGGAATATGTTCAAATACTACAAAGAAGACAACAAAAATTAGAGAATGCTACAAAATGTTAACACAACTCCAAAAAGTTAATAAGACTGTTCATCTCCAATGGATTCCAGCACACTGTGGAGTCATGGGGAATGAAGCTGCAGACTCACTTGCAAAGAAAGGCACAACAATAAAACAAAAGTCTAAATTCAATTTCTCATATTCCTCAATAAAACGCTTGATCATTAAAAATTTTTCTCATTCATTGCTACAAGAAATAGAAACAAATGCCAAAGATAAAAAATGGATTACACTACTTTCCAACCCAGATAAAATCCCCCAGAGACCAAGGAAAACAGCGGTTGCAGCCTTCCGACTACTGACAAATCACGACTGCTTAGCAAGTCATCTCTACAGGATGGGTATCTCAGCTTCACCAATGTGTGTCCTGTGTAACGATCCAGCAGAAATGAAGACCACTTGAAGACCTGTGAAGCATTAAGATCAGAAGAAACTACAGTTCAAAAGTATTGGAAAGCACGAATGCTAATGGCTTCATTGCCAGATGCAAGGCACTAGAAAACAACAAACAACATTTTCCTCCCAACACCCATTTAATACCACACAATTTGTATTTTTACAGAAATTTATCAATTTCAATCCTTCATCATTTATTATTTTATCTTTGCTAGTTCTATTGTACAGGATCTCACCATGCCCTTTTAACTCTTCCCCAGTAGGGCAGCTGCTCCTTCCTTGTAACTCCCCACTCCTTGCATTTAAGTACCCCTCTACCAGGAATTCAGCCAGGGGAAATTCACTCATAATCTCATTCATCTCCACTCCCGTTTCCTGGAGGAGAAGTGGATTATAAAAATCAGAATTTTTTGAAGGGTTGTATATTATTCCAGGCCATATACCCACTCCTTTATTAACATCCACATCACTTCACCTATGTTAGAGTTTCTCACACATATTTTATTTGTCATTCCTTATAAATACACCCAAGCCCCTGACACTCTCCCCTTTTTCCTCCTTCTCTTTTCTGATTTACTAATAAATATGTAACTTGGCACATCTACTTGCACTGACATCTACTTACCAACCGCTAAAATTTGGATATTTTGCATTATGTTTCTAAAATACCCCAAACTCAAACCTCTTAATAGGCCCTTGCAGTATTTTGACACGCGCAAATATAGCGCTAATAAAACACACATGTAAATAGTTCAAGTGAGCATCACAGCAGCGCTAATGTATATAGTTGAGCTTAATAAACTAGATAGCACCACTGGTATCTTAATGGCCGGACCATTACACAATGATAGTGAGTTGAAACAAAGAGGGCTAGCAGCCAGAAGGCAGAGTCGGGGTCATTCCACGACCATGCAGTTGTTGTGTGTGGCTGAGATGGTTTCCCTGGCTTTCCAGGAACACATCAAGACCATAGCAGTTCTGCTGGACGTGGAAAAGGCATTCGTCACAACTTGGCACCAAGGCCTACTGTACAAATTAAAGCAGGCAAATATCCCTCCTCCATATCTCACAATAATTAGCAGCTTCCTTCAGGACCACACTTTCAGAGTGAAAGTGGAAGGAAAACTGTCCACACTAAGAGACATAGCGGCAGGAGTCCCAGAGGGCAGTGTACTTTCCCCGCTACTCTTCGCAGTATTCATGTCCGATTTCCCCATGGAACAACACACCATGACATGCCAGTATGTGGACAACGTCCTCATCATGGCACAAAATAAGAATGTAAGAATATTGCCTCCCTCCCCTTCAACGACAACTCGATGCCGTCGGCCATTGGAGTGAGAAGTGGAGAATGGCTATTAGTCCGGGGAAAAGCTCCGCTCTCCTCCTTGTAAGGTTTGCCATTGGCGGCCAGAACAGTCACTTCGGCTCCACACAAAGGCCAGACTGGGTACGCTGCGCTCAGACAGCTCTACCCTATCCTCCGATCCACCATGCCCAATCACCTGAAACTACGCATTTACTGGGCAACCATTTCACCATTGATCTTATGCGGCTGCGATGCCTGGGGATCAGCGGCACCCTCTACCATACGCAAACTGCAGATAGTGCAGAATAGGGCATTAAGAACTATATATGATACCGGGCGTAGATTCCCATCTTACATCCTTCACAACCACTTCGGACTACCCTACATCATGGACTTGGTAAGGGAGCGATCCCGAACCATGCACTCCAAACTTAACTCCCACACCAATCAGCTGGTATGGGCATTAGGTCAATACGACCACAGAGCACCTCATAGAAGGAAAAGTTACTGCCTACCCTAAGACGCCCTTGGATAATGGTAATGCCACTCCCATCATCTAACACATACTTACCCCAACACCCATTCCTGCCCCCTTCCTGTATCCAAAATTAGGTATACAGGAAGAAACCGTTGCCCAAGACACAAAAGCTTGAAAATACAAGGACACCTTTACTACTGCACAGATAAAGTCGCATTAGCGGCTAGGTGCTGTGCAAATAAACATACCATACAGGAGAACCTGTATGACCTGTTCTCGAATGCTGGAATGCAGAAAGCAATCTCAACTGGCTCCTTGCCTCATACAGTCCACTGCATGGGCTAGTGGTGATGTGAGTAATCTCCAACCTCAAATTCACCTCTCCTAATGCAATGACCCATCCAGACCTCGCTCTCCTCCATCCCTCCATCCGTTGAAGTGTAGCTTCACTGGTGTGAACGATCTGGGGCAGTGCTCGAGCTCAGCAGATGTCTCTGCTAGCGTGTCCCACACCATCAAGTAGGAGCCTCACTAGAACTAACTAGTCCTCTAGACACCCTTGCAGGCCGGTGTGTCAAATCCAACTTGATCCCTTGCAGCCATCTCACATGAGGAAGTGCTCGGGAGAAAGCACAGAGTGCCATATCCAGCTGAGGGGTACTCCTCACCAAACTCCTCCGTAATACAACATGCAACCATGGACAACAACAGATCCGTAACAGTTATAACAATAAAGTTCTGATTACCACTAACAGCTATTGTAGAAGTAAGACCACCCAAGCCATTCAAGACCATGGGAACAAAATTCTTTGACATTGCTGAAACAGTATCTCTGACAATCAATACATCTAACCTGAAAATCTGTAAAGTTACTTGGCTTACAATAGAGAAATCAGCATACTATGTGTTATGAAATTTAGTGAAAGTAATGATAAAAGCTCTGTTTTCAGGTCCTATAAAGTTTTTATGTCAGGGGTCACAGTGGAAAATATTGCCAAGATGCAAAGTCAAGCTCTTCTGGCAACAGCTCCTCTATCTGTTACAATGAAAGAAGATGAAAGTGCTTCTTTATAGAGACTATGAAAATCAATAAGTTTCTCTGCACCTTTAGGCCTAGGTGAAGGTTCTACCAATTATTATATGCCTACTGTCATTAATGTTAATAACCAAGGACATTTATAGGATTGATAAGATTAGTTCCTGTTAGTTTTTAACTTTCTCTGGTTCCAGACAAACTTTAATTTGCATTACTTCTGAAGATAGCAAAGTAGTTAGCTCTGTTCAACATTAATGACATGTTGCACATAGCTTTTTCCCATATTTCTCAAATTCAAACTTTTTTGTAATGTGTATAAATAATTGTAAATTAAACAAATACATGTAGTCAGTAATGCATACTTCAAATTATGTTCATTATTTTGTATTAAAACTCAGAAGCATTATGTAGTTTAAACTTATTTTCCCCAAAACAGAATTCTGTTACTAAACTCCTATGGCTTTTCAAGGTCTCCGTTGAATTTTTACCTAATCTAGACATATGCAGACTGATTATGTTATAAAAAAAGGAGAAGCACAAAACAAAGAACATGCATGAAGGAAGCAATACAGAACTAAATCTTTTATTACACCTTTTAAGCATACTGAAGAATAATCATTAATGACTAATCAGTGCTTACAACTAGAAGCTTAATTACACAATTAATGAAGTACATGCAAACAAGAGATACATATTTCAGACTTCACTTAAGTGTAAGTTTTGGTATTAAATAATTAATTATTTGACAAACCTTTGTAATCACTACTATACTTATTATAAAGTTCATATTATAGTTTCTGAATAGCTGGAGGAAAGGTTGCAATCTCATTTTCATCTAATGTTTTATCTCGTACAGGACGGTAGCTGACAGTTACCTGAAAAATAGATGATTTAAAAAATTTATATAGATATACATTGCTTTTAATAAGGCAATATGAAAACTAACTACTGCTTCAAAATAAAACTGTGAATGTGAAAACTTCTTAAATGTGCACAAGATGTGGAATTTCTATTTTCAGTTGATATACCTACTGCAAGTGTGGTTAGAAGAATGAGGCTTAAAGAATAGGCTTTGAGTCTTGGACTCAGCAATTGACATCTGCAAAAGGCATTTTCTTTGATGGACATTTTGTACCTGGCAAGTTCATTATGGCTATCAAATGTCAGTTTCAGCAAATAGTTGGCATCGGTAACAGTTTATGTAAAATCAATTGTTTGAGTTTGGATACACGTATAAAAACAATAATTGAAATTGTCAAACCAGTAAGAGCTGTTCAGCAAAAAAGTACATGTCATCTAGTGTGGCGGTACATCTGGATTCTGAATTTAACAGAATTGATGAAGAATTCCAGCTCATTGATTTATGTTTCCATCCATATATATTGGAAATCACACTGAGATTAAATTATAAAAATATGATGTGTTGCACTTGCATGATTTTCCCTACTCTTGTACTAACCATTCTTACAAACTCTTATTCCTATATATTCTTCATGTTGAGATAAACATTTGTACAAATTATCTTATTGCTTATTTCCTTGTATGTGCAAAGGGAATATTAGAATACAGTAGGCTTTGATAGATAGTAAAATCTTTTAAAGCTTTCAGAAACTGTTCTCTTTACACACTTAACATATTAAAAAGTGAACAATGATGTTCCATTTCACCAAAGTTTTAAGTTTTCTGAAACTGACACAAACAACAAGGAATATCTCTGAAATGGTTCACTCTACAAAAAAATTTATTTGTACATAAGTACATAAGTTATGTGTTTTAGCGACATCATTTTTTTGTATAGTAAGATTTTGTCTATCTCTTATGGTTTACTAGTAATTTAAAAGTGATCCAGAGTAAAGAGGACTACATAGGCTATAGCTACAAAATTCAAAATATACATTTCATTTCTAATGCAAATTCTTAAACATATGGCATTTTAATCAAAATCCCCTGTGGCTGCTTGTACAACCTGCTCCCCTCCCTCTCTCCCCTGCGGGCTTATACATCCCCTGGGTACTCAGGGGTCTCTGTCTAGGGGATATGTGAATGGCGACCACAAGGTACCCAAGCTGAACAGAACATTACTTCCACTTACTGGCGTTTTGTTCCTCACTGTAACTTTTCTATCTGACCTTACCTTGGTCATCTCTTGTTCTCTTCTGACCCCGATGCTATTAGGGTTCCCGAGGGCTAGGGAGTCTTTATTTTTCCAATCTTTCCATTTCTCTAATTTCTCTATAAAATATTAACACTTAACATGCTGACCTGTCATGGCATGTAATGTATCCTCTGATTGGTAATCAGAGGATATGGTTGGTGAATTTATTTTGATAACTCTCCCGGTCAGGTCGGTGAGACCCATAAACCAACGACAGGTGTGATCCTCCAAACATTCTGGGGGTTATGAGAGAGCGATGTGACTGCCAAAACATAAAAATATGGTGCTCTCTTAAAAGCGGTTACTATACTGCTATTGCTTTATAAGTGAAAAATATTGTAGAGCAAGAGGATTAACGACTTCATTGTCAGAAATCCAGCATTAGCTAACAACAACAATTTTCTTCAAAATCTTTGTGTCACATCCCTAAAAAACATTAAACTTAAATACCAGCTTTGGTTTTTAACCAACTTTTCGTTTTTGAGTTATGCTGTCCACAGACTGACAGACAGATACATACATGGGCCTTTTCCTAAAAATGATTTTTTTTGGAATCAGGGGATCTCAAAATATATATTTCCAGTGAAATATCGATATCAAATTTTTGGGTGGAAATCAATACTTCCTCTACTTACCAGTAGAGAAAGTAAAAAAGCATGCAATGTTATTGTTGCCAGTAGGTGTGGAATTAAGGAAATTGAAACTATTAACAGTTGAGACAGAATATTAGAAGACCCCAAAAGAAAATCGTTCATATGAATGTTTGTTAAAAGTGTAATTTGTTTTTTGATGTTGGTATGATTTGGTTAAATGGCGAAAACGTGTTAAAAATGTTCATTGTTACGAACAACTAAGTTTGCCCAAAGACGTCATAAATCTTTCCATATTTGATTTTAATATATATGTATAAATATTAGAATTATATGTGTTCCATAATAAAAGTAGGGGAGGATGGTTAGGGATCGCTTCCCTAACCAGAAAGAACTATTTGATGGACGCACACGCGGATGTATACGCATGAACGTCGGCAGACTTTTTTCCAGGGGGGGGGGGGGGGGGCTAAATGATAGAATTTTGCTATCAGATAATATTAATTCATTATTTTGTTGTCAAAAGTTATAGTATTTGTTGCGGATAACCGTATAAATTTGCGCTAAATATAAATTGTTCTTTACATAAGAATTAAAATAATAGTTTAATAGTCAGCATATTAAGTTCATTAATTTCCAAAGGGGGGCCGCGGCCCTCCCGTGCCCCCCCTTCGCGACGCCCATGTGTATACGAAAAAGGTGGTGTCACGTGAGGACGCCATAAACTGTCCATTCGCGTGTGTGTATTCGGGCTGAAAGGACATATTTGGGTAGTGTGAACTTGGAACTTACACCAGACTTTCATCAGGCATTAGTTCCACTAAATGAAAAAGTGGAAACGTTTTTAAATCATTTAGAATGGTGCTAAGAGGAATTATTTAATGTAAAATATCGATAAAGTGTTAATAAAATAATACATTGTGGTGAAGAAACATAGTGTGATTTTTCATTACATCCGTTACCAAGCCCTGAGATCACAAAGATCTCAATAGCTCAAAGACACAACGTCATTAATAATCACAAAAACCGCACCAAATGGCTTGCCCAACGTGGAACACGAATTTTGGATGGAATGGAAATTACGGGAAATGAACTTACGCGAAATACCAAGTGACGCCATATCTTCGCGCCAAAAAGAAAGAAGACGCCATTAGACCATCGTTTGATATCGACACCAGAACACCGAAGAACGGATAATCAACGCGGGAAAACACCGGAGAGCGTCTAGCGAAGCCAACTGCCCAGGAGGCGCACGTAACTGGACAAATCAACGAAAAAAAAAAGTAGGACCAAAAATTTTTATTGCAACATCCAGTTTATTTTTATTTTTATGTTACTGCGAAGCGGCAAAATAGCAGGACTTTTAAAGCAAAGTGAACTGAATAAAGAAACTAAAATGTCGCGAAAAGAGCTAGTAACAGGAGTAGAGGAAGGGGCAGATAGGCCTAGTTATCAAATAGAACCAGAAAGTGAGGAACAGGTAGCAATAGGAAAAGACCAAAGGTTATTAATGATCATGTTTGAAAGACTAGAACAAAAACATAAAAAAGAAATAAGTCAGAAAATGGAACAGAATAGGGAAGAGATAGGTCAGAAAATGGAGGGAGTGAGAAAGGACTTAGAACAGAAAATGGAATTAGGAAGACAGAACTTAGAACAGAAAATGGAATTAGGAAGACAGAACTTAGAACAGAAAATGGAATTAGGAAGACAGAACCTAGAACAGAAAATAGAATTAGGAAGACAGGAGTGTAAAGAAAATATGAAAGTAATGAAAACTAATTTAAAATCAGTACACAAAAACTTAAATGAGACAAAGGAAGCCTTAGAAGCTAGGATTGAAATCATAGGAGATAGGATGGGAAAAATTGAATCAGAAATGAGAGAAAATAAGATTGTATTAGAAGAAGAAATTGCTAGATGTAGAGATGAAATAACAGAATGTAATGCAAGTGTAGACTGTAAGATTACAAATGTAAAAGCAGAAATAACTGAGGAATTAAGGAAAGAGATTGAGGTAGTAAAGAAAGACATTATTAATGAAACTGTAGAACAAATTGTAATTCCTAAAATTAAGACTATGACTGATGTAGTACATTTGCAACAGGATGCTATAAATGATATGAAACAAAGTCACTTAGAAATAAAGAATGATTTAAAATCAATTTGTGAAGAAATGAAAAAAGGAAAAGAAAATTTGGCTAATGTAAATGATGTGAATGCACTACAAAGGTGAGATGATTTAGATGTAAGTAATGTACAAGATGAGAGTTATTTGAATAACGTACAAAATGTTGACTCACCATACAGAGAAAGAGGTTCACGATCAAACAATGACACAACACACAACACATGCTACACCAACAGCATACTACATGAAATCACACCACCTACATTTGACGAGAAGGGAGACGATCCAAAACTCTTTGTTAAATAGATGGAAGAGTATTTTAAAGTGAAAAGGATACCAAATGAGCTTAGGATGATGATAGTTAAGAAGAGCTTAAAAAACAAGGCATTAGAATGGCTTAGGTTAACACTAGCTGGTCATGAATCGTATAGCTCATTCAGAAATCTATTTCTATAAAGGTATTGGGGCCCAGCTAAGCAAAACCAAACTAGGGTAGAGCTAGCGACAGGTAGATATGATCCAACCAAAGGGTTATCGCTAGTCGATTATTTTATGAAAGTAGCCAACAAAGGAAAGCTATTAGACCCTAACCTGTTGGAAGCAGAGCTAATTACTGGCATAACAAGACATTTCCCACACACGGTGAGAACAGGGTTAATTGTTGCGAGGCCAGTAGATTTTGCAGACATGATAGAATTGCTGACAGCCTTCGAAACGCAAAATGGTCGGCCTAATGAGCATAGACATAGGAATGGTCGCTCAAACTCACACATCTTAAACCGGAGCACGGCTATGAACAACCAGAATGAGGCAGAAGATAGAAATATTAGGAGCACCCATGACAGGGGGAGAGGGGCACACTATTTCCCACCACCACACAATCATGGCGAAAGGACGGAGAACACAAGACAGCGGTACCACGACACAATACCGAGGGGTGAATCGAGATACCGAACGTATACATATGATCGTGGAAGACCAGGAGACCGTACCCATCAAGTGAATCACATACGATTCTGTAGAGAATACTTCAACAACCAAAGACCGTCATACAACAGGGGTTCACACCAGAGGGACAGGAACCAATGGTACACCGACAACGTAAGACAGCAGGAAGTAGATGAAAATGTGCCAAATACGGCAGATGCTGCACAGAATACAGAAACAACAACCACCACCAACACTCAGGGAAATTACTACAACTAAGTTCATCCCAACTGGCTGGATGACCAACAACACAAAACCCAAAAGATAAACAATTGACATCGACACCATGATGGCTACACGAAGAGAAAGATGGAACTACTGTACACTGGACCACTGGTCATAACAAAACAGCTGGGTGACCACACGTATGAGCTACAGAATACAAATGGCAAGTTGGTAGGAAGATACCATAAAAATAAATTAAAACCATACAAAGAAAGGACCAAATAGTCTTTGCCAACAACCATGTAAGGCAGGAATAGTAGAGATGATGGAAAATAATAATTTTTAATGGGTTACTTATAAAAGATTATTTTCAGATTGGAAAGTACAACAAGAAAGAAAATCAACATAGTCATTGGCTATATTGACCACAGAGAGCATTGTCAACAAAGACAGATGAGGACAGTGATTGTCATTAAAGAAGTGAATTATAGCGAAGGAAAATAATGTGTTTTTGACATAAGGATCTCAGGGACAAAAATAAAAATAAATCAATTGTCATGACAAAGATAAAATATTTTTGACACAAAGGTGTCGAGTTTGAATTGAGAAGAAGAATAATACAATTGTAGAATAATTATAAGTATAGAAGTTTTCTCTTATAGAGATAAGAGATAAAGAGGTGACAATTAGTGAAGTAAGAAAAACCATAATCAAAAAAGCAATACCCATGAATTAAGATGGATATGGCCAATGCTAAGCTTGAAGAAATGTTGAACTAAACAATAATGAATAAGAACCCAATTAAAAAATGGTACCATTAGTAACATCAGAGTTTAAGAATTGACTCAACGACCTGCCTATACATAATAAGCTTACAAGACAAAGAAGGCAAAGAACTGAATAAAATATTCCCATAAATATGATCATAATCATTAGCTAAAGATTTGTATCCTGTTTTTCTCTCCTCATAACAAGGAACATAAGTCAAAAGCCACACAATAAACCATGATACACTTAAATTATATTTGTGTCAATGTCAAATGTGAAATCTTAAGAGTATGTGTTGTATAAGAACTGAATATGTGTTGTATAATAACTGAACATATGTTGTATAATAACTGGATATGTTGTATAATAACTGAATGTGTTGTAAAATAACTGAATATGTATTGTATAATAACTGAATATGTGATGTATAATAACTGAACATGTATTGTGTAGTAACTGAATATGTGAAATTTATAAAGACATGCTGTGTCATGCCAAAACAAAAGACAAAGACAAACAGCGAAGAAGACTGTAAAAAAAAATATTGTACAAAGTGATCGCATCAGAGGATTAGGGAGAAGTATTGTATTGTGTTTCAACATTGTAAATATAGGTGACAACTTGAAAAACAAAAGAAGGGGCACGTGAGACAGATTATTAGAAGACCCCAAAAGAAAATCGTTCATGTGAATGTTTGTTAAAAGTGTAATTCGTTTTTTGATGTTGGTATGAGATAGTTAAATGACGAATACATGTTGATAAGGTTCATTGTTACGAACAACTAAGTTTGCGTAAAGACGTCATAAATCTTTCCATATTTGATTTTAATATATATGTATAAATATTAGAATTATACGTGTTCCATAATAAAAGTAGGGGAGGATGGTTAGGGATCGCTTCCCTAACAAGAAAGAACTATTTGATGGACGCATACGCGGATGTATACGAAAAAGGCGGTGTCACGTGAGGACGCCATAAACTGTCCATTCGCGTGTGTGTATTCGGGCTAAAAGGACATGTTTGGGTAGTGTGATCTTGGAACTTTCACCAGACTTTCATCAGGCATTAGTTCCACTAAATGAAAAAGTGGAAACGTTTTTAAATCATTTAGAATGGTGCTAAGAGGAATTATTTAATGTAAAATATTGTGACTTTTTGGTTGGGTGTGAAGTAAAGAAGACAGATGTAGTCGAGATAAAGAAACACTTTTATTTCCGTAAACAGTAACTTTGTACACTCGTTGCAACAGCAAGAAAGTCTTTTTCGATTCTCCAACAGCACGGCTCCGAACTTGTAACACAAAGAACTGTCCCTTCTCCGTGGGCACGACTCCTCGACGCTTCGCATACGTCTCTTCTTTCCGACGGCACGACTACTCAACGCTTCACATACGTCTGACTCGCCTTCTGTCGCACTTTACCGCTATTTATATCTCCCAGGCACTATTCTGGAAAGTTCAGTTATTGCGGTGAAATACAAAGCAGAGAAGATTCTCGAAGTCTCTATCCTTTTCTCTCTTTCGGCAAGCGCCCGAACAATGCGGCCATGCTCTGTCTCTTTCCTTCGGCTCCTTTGCGGTAGTGCCGACAATAATGCGATGGGTGACACTGCTGTTGTCGGCAATTAGATGCGGCGGGCGCGGTGACACTGCTCCCTCCTCAGAGTTGGTCGTCCCGACCAGCACTACCACTGCGGCATCTCCCTTGCGCCCCGGTGAACTAACCCATCGAACCTCTTCTCCAGGAGGCACGATCCTAGGTATCGCTGTTGGATAGTATCCCTTGGTCCGGGTAGGACGATGTATGCCATCCTGCTTCGAAATTCTGCAACAATAACGCCGGTCTTGACGGTCCCTCGTCCAGTTGCCCTTCTTCCTGGTGTGTTGACGGGCCATCCTGCGTACTTGGAAACGGCTCACTGGGTACCATGTCCGCCGACCTCTCTGGCGCACCTTCGCAGCCACCTTTCTTCCGATGGGTCCGGCAACAAACCCCGCCACATCCGCGCGAGTCGCGTCCACCGCTGCACTCGTGTTCACTCGTGCTCGGCACGGCCTCTCCTGTATCCTGCCGTCCAAGATGATGTCCACCATTCTTCCGTTCACGGCACTATGCGTCAGGTGATTGGATGGCTCCGACGGTCCCCCCATGTCACACGCCAAGTCGGATCTCGCGTGTTGCTCGTTTGCTTGTGCGCTTCCCTGCTGATCGTCCTCCATGTCATATCCTGGTTGGTTACGTACCCGACACACTCCTCTAGGGGATCCTCGACGACGTCCCTGAACTGCCCCTTTGTCTTCCCCGAGACGTACACTTTCGTTATCTGAAACGGGCGCAACTGTCGCCTCGGCCACTAGGTGCTCCCTCCCCGGGTCCGCGCTATTCCGTCTGCCCCTGGCATCCAGTACTTTGACGCTCTCGTCAACTCTTACTACCAGGGCGCCAAGACGTTCCCCGTCGTCCTCCACGACGTCCACATGCTGGCAGAGGTCTTCCATCAGTTCGCCGAGTTGTTCCACGTCTTCCGTCATGCCAATCAGTTCGCCGAGTTGTTCCACGTCTTCCGTCACGCCAATCAGTTCGCCGAGTTGTTCCACGTCTTTCGTCACGCCTATCAGTTCGCCGAGTTGTTCCACGTCTTCCCTCACGCCAATCAGTTCGCCGAGTTGGCCACGTCTTCCCTCATATCATCCGAAACGGGCGCAACTGTCGCCTCGGCCACTAGGGGCTCCCTCCCCGGCTCCGCGCTATTCCGTCTGCCCCCGGCATCCAGTACTTTGACGCTCTCATCAACTCTTACTACCAGGGCGCCAAGACGTTCCCCGTCGTCCTCCACGACGTCCACGTGCTGGCAGAGGTCTTCCACCTTTTCGCCGAGTTCTTCCACGTCTTCCGTCACGCCAATTCGCCGTCAATTTTCGCCGATAGCTCCGTCTTCATCTCTTTCAGCTCGGCAGCTAGGTTGTCGTTTCTCGTCTTCATTTTGGCAACGAGGTGGTCGTTTGCCGTCTTCATCTCTTTCAGCTCGGCAGCGAGGTTGTCGTATGACGTTTCCATTTTGGCAGCGAGGTTGTCGTTTGCCGTCTTCATTTTGGCAGAGAGGTTGTCGTTTGTCGTCTTCATTTTGGCAACGAGGTTGTCGTTTGCCGTCTTCAACTCTTTCAGCTCGGCAGCGAGGTTGTCGTTTGACGTTTCCAGTTTGGCCATTTCTGTCTTCATTTTGGACATTTCTGTCTTCATTTCGGCGAATAATTCTTTCATCATTGCCATCATCCTGGTTTCCGAATCTCCCTACATCTTGGTTCTAACGTTGCAACTTCTAACGACGATGTAACGAAACTAGAAGCACTTCGACGGATCCTACTTCTGACACCAGTGTGACTTTTTGGTTGGGTGTGAAGTAAAGAAGGCAGATGTAGTCGAGATAAAGAAACACTTTTATTTCCGTAAACAGTAACTTTGTACACTCGTTGCAACAGCAAGAAAGTCTTTTTCGATTCTCCAACAGCACGGCTCCGAACTTGTAACACAAAGAACTGTCCCTTCTCCGTGGGCACGACTCCTCGACGCTTCGCATACGTCTCTTCTTTCCGTCGGCACGACTACTCAACGCTTCACATACGTCTGACTCGCCTTCTGTCGCACTTTACCGCTACTTATATCTCCCAGGCACTATTCTGGAAAGTTCAGTTATTGCGGTGAAATACAAAGCAGAGAAGATTCTCGAAGTCTCTATCCTTTTCTCTCTTTCGGCAAGCGCCCGAACAATGCGGCCATGCTCTGTCTCTTTCCTTCGGCTCCTTTGCGGTAGTGCCGACAATAATGCGATGGGTGACACTGCTGTTGTCGGCAATTAGATGCGGCGGGCGCGGTGACAATATCGATAAAGTGTTAATAAAATAATACATTGTGGTGAAGAAACATCGTGTGATTTTTCATTCCATCCGTTACCAAGCCCTGAGATCACAAAGATCTCAATAGCTCAAAGACACAATGTCATTAATAATCACAAAAACCGCACCAGAGTGAAGCAACAAGATACTAAAGTAAGAACAAATTCGACACTAAGATAAGTGAAGTTTTTAGTTTGTAATTTGTTCTTACTTTAGGTGTGGAATTGCTTACCACTTACTACGACTTTAACAGACTGATCATTTGTGACATAGCAAATCTTCTTTTCCTGATTACCCTTCCCTTATGTAGGACTTATACCCCCTAAAACTTAAAAGCTGGTGCCTAGGGTCATATGCCTGTCTAGGAGCAGAGACACTATGAACCAGACAAAGTGAAGACCTGAAAGCACATGGTCAGTCAAGCATCAGATATGAGAGTGAGGAAGGGGATGATATGAAATGCAGATGGGACGTTACCGGAATTACACTCCGGTATTTACCGATGGTTCCCAGGTGGATGGGGCTACAGGGTGTAGCTTTGTGCATAACGGTGAGACTCAGAAGTACCGTCTGCCAGACTTGAGTTCCGTCTTTACCGCCGAGCTGTTTGCAATATTTTATTTCGTCCTTTTTATCTCCAGTTCCGTTCCTGGAAGTTTTATCGTCTGCTGCGACTCTCTGAGCACACTCCAGGCATTGCAACAGTTTGTCGGCACGTCAGCGCTAGTTGTGAAAATACAGACACTCGTCTCGCAGTTGCTCTCGCGCGGATACCAGATTGTTTTTACCTGGACCCCAGGCCATGTAGGCATTCCCGGCAATGAAGCAGCGGATGAGGCTGCTAAGTCTGCCTGCCGTTTGCCGGAGATCTTAACACGCAGTCTTCCCTACACTGATGTACAACGATACTTCCGACGTCATATTTTATCAGTCTGGCAGCAATCGTGGGAAGCGTTGGATGTCACTGGCACGCAATTGCGGACAATCAAGGAAACGGTGCAGCCTTGGATAACATCTTCAAGGGATACCAGGCGGGCAGAAGTCATCTTGGCCCGCCTGAGAATAGGTCACACGCGCATCACGCATGGACACTATCTGCGTGGTGAGCCGGCGCCGGTATGTTCCACCTGTGGCGTTCAGCTCTCTGTGGCCCATGTCCTAGTTGATTGTCCGCGCTACAATCGTGAGCGCCAGTTGTTTGGCCTGGGTTCTAGTTTAAAGACGATGTTAGGCGACGACCCGGTAGCTGTGGATTCAGTGCTGCGGTTCGTCGGCAGCATTGGCTTTGGTAAGCAAGTTTAAATTTTATTGTGTGGTTTTACTTTTTACCTTTTATATTTTATCTGCTTACCTTTTTAGATCATTTTACACGCTTTTAACTATTTTGAGCATACTTTTTAGACAAGTTTTAAGTTTTAACTTTTTTAACTTTTGGCTGTTTTAGCTTGCGTTTTAATATTTAACTTTGAGTTTTAAGTGGTGGTGAGTTTTATCCATTTTTTTATCTTGTGACTTGGGGCTCTAATGACCTAGCTGTCGACGGGCCCTTAAACCCTAACCACTCACTCACTGAAATGCAGGTAAAATTGATGATTGGAAAGATGGTGAAGCAATTTGTGGAATGAGCGGCAGGGGAAACTGGAGAACACCCGTCCAGATGTTGCTTCATCCACCATGAATACCACATGCAGGTCCCTGGGATCGAACCCGGGCCACCTAGGTGGTAGACAAATGGTCTAACCACTTGGCCATGGCACGGCTGACAAAGCAAATATTTTTTTAATGCCATATATATGCATTTTTAATAATTGTATTCATGGGATAAACACTACACAAAAGAGCATCATCCATCATCCCAGTGCAAAACTTTCTTGCTTCCAGAAAGGTGTATACTATGAAAGTATAAAAATACTTGATGTTCTTCCTAGTGATCTTAAGGAAAAGTTGACAATTTCAATGCTTTTAAAATTGCTACTAAAGAGTACCTATCCTCAAAATCACTTTATTCCATACAAGATTCTCTCAATGACAAATTATCCTGTTAATGCTTGTGTAGCTTTTCAAGTAGTTTCTAGGCCATTTTAATGACAAATCATTGTTAATTACATTTAATGCCTACTCGTAAGCTACATAAATGTATATGTATTGAACAACTGATAAAAGGTGCCATGCACTGCTAATTATATAACAATATAATTGAATGAGGCACAAAAAGTCTAGTCAAAGTTTAAACAAAGTTAAATTTGTATTTGTAAATCTACATTATGTTAGTCTCATAACTACAGGAAAGATTTGATTTTGTTTCTGAGTTATCTATGCTTGGTATTTTGTGCTTGTGTATGTGTTTTTACTTTCTCTACTGGTAAGTAGGGGAAGTATTGTATTCCATCCAAAAATTTGATGTCGAGATTTCACCGGAAATGTATGTTTTGAGACCCCCTGAATCCAAAAAAGGCATTTTTAGAAAAAGGTCTGTGTGTGTGTCTGAGTGTCAGTGTGTCTGAGGACAGCATAATTCAAAAATGAAAAGTCGGCTAAAAACCAAAGTTAGTATTTAAGTTTAATGTCTTTCAAGGATGTGACACAAAGGTTTTGAAGAAAATAGCCCCACCCTAAACTACCCTTTACATGGAAAATTTTTTGAAAATTTTGATTTTCTTGAAAATGGCTCTAATGATTTTGATTAAAATGTCATATGTTTGAGATATTTTTATGAAAAATGAAATGTGTATCTTAAATTTTCTGGCTATAGCCCTGTAGTCATATTTACTCTGGACAACTTTTGCATAACTGGTAAACCGTTAGAGATAGACCAAATCATGTTGTTGTTAGCTAATGCTGGATTTCTGACAATGAAGTCATTAATCCTTTTGCTCTCCAATATTCTTCACTGATGATATTGAAGAGAGCAATAGCAGTAATAGTAACCGCGTTTTTGAGAGCACCATATTTTTATGTTTTGGCGGTCACATCGCTCTCTCACAACCCCCAGAATGTCTGGAGGACCACACCTGTCGTTGGTTTACAGGTCTCACCGACCTGACTGGGAGAGTTATCAAAATAAATTCACCGACCATATCCTCTGATTACCAATCAGAGGACGTATTACATGCCATGACAGGTCAGCATGTTAGGGGTTAAGATTTTATACATAAATTAGAGAAATGGAGAGGTTGGAAAAATAAAGACTCTGTAGCCCTCAGGAACCCTAATAGCATCGGGGTCGGAAGAGAACAAGAGATGACCAAGGTAAGGTCAGATAGAAAAGTTACAGTGAGGAGCAAAGCACCAGTAAGTGGAAGTAATGCTCTGCTCAGCTTGGGTACCTTGTGGTTGCTATTCACATATCCCCTAGATGGAGACCCCTGAGTCTGAAAAAAAATGTATATCTGGCTAAAACACACAATTTATGTCTCACTACATTTTCTTGTACGGTGAATCATTTCAGAGATATTCCTTGTTATGTGTCTGAGTTTCAGAAAACTTAGAACTTTCGTGAAATGGATCATCATTGTTCATTTTTATTTTCTCTACTGTAAGTAGGGGAAGTATTGTATTCCACCCAAAAATTCAATGTCGAGATTTCACCAGAAATATATGTTTTGAAGCCCCCTGAATCCAAAAAAAGTATTTTTAGAAAAAGGCCCATGTGTGTGTCTGTGTGTCAGTCTGTGGACAGCATAACTCAAAAACGAAAAGTCGGTTTAAAACTGTAACGGGTTTGGGTACTGGATTTAGGTAGGCATGAGAGGGATATTTCTCAGGCGTGAGGTTAGATGACAAACACAACACAGACGTTTACTAATTTTATTCTTCATTGCCTCGAAGTGCCGACCTGAGCGAGTTTCTGGTGTTTCGTTCTAAGATTGCTATTTGCTTTACTTTACGCTAATCACTGTCGCCTTTCACACCTCGACGTTTTTTTTTTTTTTGGCGCGAAGCTATACTTATTCAGCGATACAAGGTTCACCCTCGTAGCAACATCGCAACACAGACAATCAGTCAGCTTCCAATTTTCCTATTTATATCTCACCCCCGCACTTTCTCTCTAGTCCCGTTATGGAGGAGGGGTGTATTTTCCCCAGCTGTGTCCTTGGACTTCAGGCAAAATGGTCCTCGGCGCGAGATAAACAAAAGGGGGTTTTGTCCTCTGGCCTTCAGAAATGTGCTCAGGTCAACATACTTTC
The DNA here is from genome assembly GCA_030765045.1 of Tenodera sinensis. NCBI lineage: Eukaryota > Metazoa > Arthropoda > Insecta > Mantodea > Mantidae > Tenodera > Tenodera sinensis. The sequence continues at coordinate 258,537 of JAUKNM010000039.1, forward strand.
GAGAGGCAGCTTCTTTGCACAATACAAAATTATACTTATATCTAAAAGTCTTATATATATGTACATTCTTAATCTAAAATTACAAATATATACATAGAAATTATTATTTATTTATGCCAACAAACTTACTGTTGGTGTTTTTAAACACACAAGCCGTGTGTGGGCAAAGTTTAAGAGGTAGAACTGGAACTTAAAAATTCAATGCCACAACTGGGATTTGAACTACAGACCTTCCGCTTGCCGGGCGGACGCTCTAACCACTGAGCTATTGGTGACAAACTGCCAGAATGGCATTAAATTCTCAAGCCAGTTCGTATTTCAGTTCTAGTTCTACCTCTTAAACATATACATAGAAGTTCCCGTTTGAAAACTAAGGTTGGTATTTAAATTTATTGTCATTCAAGGATGCAACATGAAGATTTTGAAGAAAATAGCCCCACCCTAAACTACCCTTTACATGGAACATTTTTTGAAAATTTTGATTTTCTTGAAAATGGCTCTAAGGATTTTGATTAAAATGTCATATGTTTGAGATATTTTTATGAAAAATGAATTGTATATCTTGAATTTTCTGGCTATAGCCCCTTTAGTTGTATTTACTCTGGACAACTTCTCTATAAAAGCTAGTAAACCGTTAGAGATAGACTAAATCATACTTTGCAAAACATGTAGATCTTGCTGAAATACACAATTTATGTCTAAATAAATTTTCTTGTAGGGTGAATCATTTCAGAGATATTCCTTGTTATGCGTGTGAGTTTCAGAAAACTTTGAACTTTAGTGAAGTGCAACAGCGTTGTTAATTTTTTATGTTATTCGTGCAAAGAGAACGGAATCTCAAAGGTCAAAAAGATTTGACTGTCGCACAAAGCCTTCTGTATTCTAATATCTACCTTGCACCTACAAGGAAATAAGCAATAAGATAATTTGTATGAATGTTTATCTTAACTAACATGGAGATATAGGAATAAGAGTGTGTTAGAATGGTTAGTACAAGAGTAAAGAAAGTCCTGTGAGTGCAACACATCAGATTTTTTATATGTTAAGTGTGCAAAGACAACAGAATCTCAAAGCTTTAAAACATTTGACTATCATACAAAGCCTACTGTGTTCTAATATTCCTCTTGTACCTACAAGGAAATAAGCAGTAAGATAATTTGTACAAATGTTTATCTTAACTAACACGAAGAAGATATAGGAATAAGAGTTTGTAAGAATGGTTATTACAAGACTAGAGAAAGTCATGTGAGTGCAACACATCAGATTTTTTATGCTATACTGTACATTTCCATTGACATGTTCATGGGCCTCCATGGCTGCTTGTAAACTCACTGAATGCAATCCAATCTAATCTAATCTAATCTAGTATTTATCATTTTACCATGTGATTTCAATACAGAAATATCAGCTTTATCTATTTTAAGCAATAAGGTAGGTCAATAGTCACAAAAACAAGGTATAATTTCTTTGTGTGAAACTGGAAGACAGGAAAATTATAATACCACGTAATCTTCACAACTAAATAATCATTCACATCTTCACAACTAAATAATCATTCACACCAAGTGTTTCTGCTAAATAAAGCTTTGGATGTGTGAAACATTCAGTAATGATTAGGTTACATTTACTTAAATGACCAGGCATGTGTGGTACGGAGTGCTACCTCGGTGTAGTTGTCCACCTTACACATCAGTCACAGCTGTTATGATAGGTATAATAATGTGACAATAGTGACATACAGCGCCTGAATAACCCATCCAAGCATGTCTAGCACAATTTTGGTGTACTTGGCATGCTAACTTAATTACTGAAGGGAAACTAAACTGGCAGCACTCTATACTGCCATGCACCCGCCGCAGGATTAATCATCTTGAAAAAAAGTCAGTGAAGTAATACACTAACATTATATTCATGTTTCAGCCACCACTGATTATAGATTTGAAAGCCTTCATTTCAGCACTGTAAGACAAGTTTTTCACTGTATAGAAGCTGAACTGATGGCTGATGAAATGCAGAATGGTCAGCCTGACCACTCGATAACAACACATGAATTATGCCCCATTATCTCCATAAGTAATGATAGTGTAATAGAAATTTGAGAAATAAGGGTATACAAAAGTTTATCCATGGTTGCTACCCAAAAGTTGAACAACTAGAGGCAACAAAAACAAGTTTTCAATCTGCTGCAATGTTTTAATGTGGAACAGTTCTTGGTGAAAAGTGTGAGTGTAGACAAGATATAAGTTCATCTTTTTACTCTATGAGATGCTCAATGGAATGGTATCATAAAAAAGTCAAATAATAAAGCATCAAAGCTGCATGACTGGTAAGTGTAGCAGTATTTAGGATTTTAAACATCCTAAGAACAAAATAACATTAAAAACAAAATCAAAGCATGTTAAAAGTGTATTTATTATATAAAAGGTTTATCTAAAGAAAGAAAAAGAATAATACAATTTGATAAAACAAAGGAAAGACTGAATGCACCTAAATACAGTGAAAGCAAATAAAAATATCTTTTTAATTGAATTGTTTGTGTATGTCAACCTGTATTTGTAATTATTCTGTTATATTTAATGTTTAACATTAATATTAGGTTTATAATTGCTGATGCTCTGACACATGTGTAGTCTCATCTGCCGTTAAGGCTACAAATTTTGTCTCCTTCAGCTCTTCTTTTATTTTGTTGTGGCAGACGTCCAGTATACACTGTAACAGTTTATTTTGTATTGTTTTTGACATCCAGTTAGCAATGGTACTTGCCTCCAAGTGATTTTTTACAGCACTGTTGAGACTAGCTAGTAAGTTAATAAGTCCTAAAAATATTCCAGAATTTTCAGATTCTTTTATCTTGTGGTGTCCCCTTAATGCCAATTCAAATGCACCACATAGCTTATTGCAGTCTATTGTTTTCAATAAAATATACCTATTTCTTTTGATTTCCTCCTTTTTTAGTTTAAGAGAACTCGCTATAAGCAGAATTGAGCTGTATACCAACATTTACTGCACCAAGGGTAGTGAGGTCCATAACGTTACTCAAGTGTTTCCTACTCGATATACACTTATTTGCATTATTTATATATGTTAACAAACTTACTGTTGGTGTCCACTTTCCATTCACATTCCAATGTCAGCTGTGGCATTGAATTTTTAAGTTCCAGTTTTACCTCTCAAACTTATTTGCATATTAATTTAAATGGCCAAGGTCCTTTATGCCACTTTTTGACCAGAAATCATTACTTCTGAACAACAGGCAAGGTAAGCAGAAAAGGGCATTTTAAATTTCACAACCGCATATGCATGAATATTTCGCAAAAATGTCACTATGAAAACATCTTATGTAAGTACCAGTAGCTTTTCTTTCCTTGGCTGTCTGAACAATACTAATATCGAGAGTAGGTTTTCCAATTAATTTTTTCTTCAAAGGATTGAGTAGAGAATGGATTCTTTGAGAGACTCCACTAAATTCATTTTCATGAGTTTTATTTAACATGGTTGCTTGAGAGGAGAATAACACACTGAAAATGTGCAAGCAGGCTGACTAGCAGAATATGTATCACTGACTGCAGCACAGTACAGTGCTGTGAACGCTGATTAGTCCGGTAAAGAGAGAGGAGGGCAAACCTGTAACATTGCTATCTTACAACGCTCCTCCGTGCTGCTGTGGACGATGCATGCTGCATCTGCTCAGCACACTATAACTCACATTATACATTATCAAAGCTTGTTTACAACTAAAGTGTTGTAAAATATTTAAAGTTGGTTATTTCTGAAATTGTTCAGCATGCTGCAGTATGGTAGCACGTACAGAGGAACTGCCCCTGGTTAAAACACAAGAACATAAAGGGATCTGTGCTTGAATGACAATATATTAGACATAAAAGTATTTAATAAAAATTATTCCAGGTACTTTCTGTCAATATCTTTATTCTCATCACTGTTTTCCATCCCATTGTCCTTAATTATAACTCTTCCAATTCTTTATCCCATCTTTCACACCTTTCTGCTACTCTTGTTAAGACATTATGCTTTTTCTCTAGCAGCCCCAAATGATACCCTTTTCTCTTCATGTTTTTATTCTCTTTGCAAAATTATGTGAACAGAACTGTGTGACACACTATGGGCTGCAGTAAATCTTTCTTGCAATTTTTGGATATTTTTAAAAGCTCAGTAGAATAGTACCATCTTTATTCATGGCCTCTTCCTTCATGTATCTCACAAACTTTAGCAATCATCTCATAAATTTTCCTTTTAACTTTGAAAATAAAGGCGGGATAATCACAAAGTTAACTCTACATATGCGCACTGATGTCCATACAATTATATAGTCAACTGCACTCAGGGACAGATGATTCACCTTGTGTATTGCATCAGGTAACATGACTCATAAATTTGCTGAATACAGGAGAAAGAAGGGTACATCCAGGCTTGCTAATTGTTTACTGTAGCAAGGTCATTGTTCAAGAAGGAATGTGCAAGCTATATCTGGAGGTCCTGTCTATAACTCCATATGGCCTGACCTAACTTCCTCTGTCTGTTTGGGCTTGTTCTGCAAGTTCAGTAAATATCAAAAACAGAAGCACTATTGTTTTTTTCACTTTAATGTATGTATATTCTAAAATTAAAATACATATAAATTAAAATTAAGTTCAGTCTTGCAGAGATGTGACATTATAATTTTTAAAAAAATCCCCCCATTCCAAACTAGTAGGTAAACTTTTTTATTACTCATTTTCTCAAAAGTGCTAAAATGGCTGACTAAAATATCACATGCTTTAAGCTATTTTCATGACAAATAAATGTTTATCTTGAGTTTTCTGTGACTAAGCCATGTGATTCTCTTCATTCTGCATGAATGTTTGGCAAGCTTATATTATTGACTTACCTTAACAAATAAAAGCCCAGCACACAAAATAGTACCTATATTTGAGAGGTAGAACTGGAACTTAAAAATTCAATGCCACAGCTGGGACTTGAACCACAGACCTTCCGCTTACCAGGCAGCTGCTCTAACCATTGAGAAACTGTGGCAATCTGCCAGAATGGCATTGAATTCTCAAACCAGTTCGTATTTTTCCTGGTAAACCACAAAGGCAGTCTCACATCAGAGACAATTACCCCAATGGTGACTTACTATTGTGAGTACTTTATGTCCCAGTATTAAATAATATTCAGATGGTAATTATTATTTATTTATACCAACAAACTTACTGTTGGTGTTTTTAAACACATAATCCGTGTGTGGGCAACGTTTGAGAGGTAGAACTTGAACTTAAAAATTCAATGCCACAGCTGGGACTTGAATTTCATTTTTTAAGAAAATATATTTTGCCTGATTTGTTTCTCAGCCTTTTGTTTATTAATATGGAGTGTTGTGAACAAAATGAGCCCAAAATGTTTTCAGAAGAGCAATGCTTTATCACCTGTAGAAATAATACTACTGTACTTAAAATATTTACACCACAAAATATCATCTAAAACTTTATTATTGATTAACAAACAAGAAAATATCTGCCACTGTCAACTTTAAAAAAGAAAGTTTTTGTGTTAAAAAATGCAAATTAGTAGAATCTCCTCTTTCTTCTGAATACTTACTTTGTGTGTATCTTTGTCAAGCAATGTTAGGGTGTGCTTCCTCCAATGTTTTTCAAATGGCAGTTTGTGTTGACAATTCAGAGATCGAGAGTAGTCATATTCATCAATTCGTTCCTTGGAAACACAAAACAAGAGTTGTCTATTGTTATACATGTTAATAATACTGTAATATTTATAGATATTAAGGAATCCAGGAGTGAGATATAGTCAAGGGTTCTTCATAATGGTGGTGAAGGGAGACATGTAAACAGTTCCCAGAAAATAAAATATCAGAATAGTGGATGTATGTTAGTGATAATTTTATGGCATTATTCTTATCCAAGCCATCACTTTCCATTAAAAAAGAAATATATAACAACCCACGGTGCAACAACCCTCTCCAGGCAAGGTCTACTGCCCAGCTGCTGCATCCCCCACCTCTGCCCACCACAAGCGCCATGAGGAGTATGCAGTACTGGAGGCTGGTATGTGATCAGTGCCCAGATCCCTCTTGACCAGTTGTGTGATCTATGCAACCAGGGCCACTACTTTTCAATCAAGTAGCTCCTCAGTTGGCACCTCAGGGACCTAACGAGGCTGAGTGTTCCCTGGACAAGAAAATTCCTCCCCACGCCAGTACCAGGAATTGAACCTGGGTCTCCTGCTTGGTAAACAGCAGTAGTACTACCACTGTGCTAAGGAGACGACCATCACTTTCCATTAACATACACATTACTTGAGAATTACAGATAGATGGGATTGCTATGGCTTACAGGGGGCACAAATATTTATACAAGTATGCAATTAGGAAGGTGCATATGACTACTGCTACAACATATTAATTTAGTAGTATCAGCTACTTCACTTGACAAATGACCTCAGGATATCATACATCTAATCACTTATGAAAATAAAAGTATTAAATAAAATATATAGTTAAATTAAGTAAAAATTGAAGCTATTAACAGTGAAGCAACAAGATTCTAAAATAAGAACAAATTAGAAACTAAAAACTTCACTTATCTTAGTAATGTTGATATTCTTTTTCTCTTTTGCTAACCCTGGGGTTTCAAGCTATGTCCAGCTCATTCTCAAAGCCATATAAACAAAATCGTTGCCAAGCTACAATCTTTTATTTTTGTGAAAAACAATTATTCTTATTCAATTTTTTGTTTACCAATCTCTGAAAACAAAAATTTATAAATACAATCTATAGATGGTAATTCAAAGTTCATGACATGGTTCCTGTTTTTTAAAATAAAAATTTTTTCCCAAACCATTAAATCTATCGGATTACTTAACTGTTTTAGCAATTTAACCTCTGAATTAATTTCATGATTAAATGACCAAAAATGATCTGCCACTGCTGATTTATCAGTTTGTTTATATTTAATATTTCTAAAATGTTCTTTTATTCTGGTTTCTAGATGACGTTTAGTTTTACCAATATAAACTTTATCACAATCTGAACAGCTAAATTGATAAATGCCAGATTTTTTATAATTTGGTATTTTATCTTTTTTTGAAAAATTAAGTAAATTTTGCATATTAAATTTATTTTGAGGGACCAAATTTATTCCATATTCTTTAAAAATCCTTGTAAATTTTTTATTAGCCCATGGATGGTAAGTAAATTTTTTAAAAATACAATTATCTTTTATTTTTTTAAGGGTTGAAACTTCTTTGACAGCTTTTTGATATTTAAATTCCCCTATCCTTTTATGTATAAAATCTGTATTAAAACCATTAATTACTGCAGTGTTAATAATATGTTTATATTCTATGTCAAATTCATCTTTATTAAGGGGTATATTTATTAATCTATAAATTAAACTATTAAAAACAGCAAATTTATGTGCAAAAGGATTAAAACTTTTATATTTTATGTAATTATCAGTGTGAGTAGATTTTCTGTAAATATCAAATTTCAATTTATTTTTATGTCTTTTAATTTTTAAGTCCAAAAATGAAAGGAATCCATTATTCTTAGTTTCCAAAGTGAATTGTATAGCTTTATCTTGTAAATTTAAAAGTTTTAAAGCATCATTTATCTGTTTATTAGGGACAACAGCAAAAATGTCATCCACATATCTATACCATATTTTAAAAATTAGAGGGAATGATTTTGTAATTTGAGTTTCAAAAAAACTCATGAAAAGATTAGCAAGAAATGGCGAAAGTGGACTACCCATTGCCAAGCCAGAAGTTTGTTGAAAAAAATTACCATTAAAACTAAAGAAATTTTGATCTAAACAAAGATTTGTAAGTTTTACAAAATCATCTACTAAGTCATTATCTAATTCTAAAGAATTTAACCATTCATTCAAAGCTCATTCTCAAAGCCATATAAACAAAATCATTGCCAAGCTACAATCTTTTATTTTTGTGAAAAACAATTATTCTATTTGATATTTAGTTCCCTAATAAACAGATAAATGATGCTTTAAAACTTTTAAATTTACAAGATAAAGCTATACAATTCACTTTGGAAACTGAGAATAATGGATTCCTTTCATTTTTGGACTTAAAAATTAAAAGACATAAAAATAAATTGAAATTTGATATTTACAGAAAATCTACTCACACTGATAATTACATAAAATATAAAAGTTTTAATCCTTTTGCACATAAATTTGCTGTTTTTAATAGTTTAATTTATAGATTAATAAATATACCCCTTAATAAAGATGAATTTGACATAGAATATAAACATATTATTAACACTGCAGTAATTAATGGTTTTAATACAGATTTTATACATAAAAGGATAGGGGAATTTAAATATCAAAAAGCTGTCAAAGAAGTTTCAACCCTTAAAAAAATAAAAGATAATTGTATTTTTAAAAAATTTACTTACCATCCATGGGCTAATAAAAAATTTACAAGGATTTTTAAAGAATATGGAATAAATTTGGTCCCTCAAAATAAATTTAATATGCAAAATTTACTTAATTTTTCAAAAAAAGATAAAATACCAAATTATAAAAAATCTGGCATTTATCAATTTAGCTGTTCAGATTGTGATAAAGTTTATATTGGTAAAACTAAACGTCATCTAGAAACCAGAATAAAAGAACATTTTAGAAATATTAAATATAAACAAACTGATAAATCAGCAGTGGCAGATCATTTTTGGTCATTTAATCATGAAATTAATTCAGAGGTTAAATTGCTAAAACAGTTAAGTAATCCGATAGATTTAATGGTTTGGGAAAAAATTTTTATTTTAAAAAACAGGAACCATGTCATGAACTTTGAATTACCATCTATAGATTGTATTTATAAATTTTTGTTTTCAGAGATTGGTAAACAAAAAATTGAATAAGAATAATTGTTTTTCACAAAAATAAAAGATTGTAGCTTGGCAACGATTTTGTTTATATGGCTTTGAGAATGAGCTGGACATAGCTTGAAACCCCAGGGTTAGCAAAAGAGAAAAAGAATATCAACATTACTAAGATAAGTGAAGTTTTTAGTTTCTAATTTGTTCTTATTTTAGAATTAAAATATATAGATTCATTAATTTTCTTCCTATCATATATATGAGATTTTAAACTTTGTGCAGAAATGAGTAATTAGGAAAGCATTTACATTTAATTTTAAAACAGATATTATTAAACACAATTTCTTTACAAGTTCTATTCCTGTGCTTGTTTTAGGTAACTCAAACCATTTCAGTTACTTTTGCTAGTTTTTATCCTTTAACCCTAGTATACATGGTTCTGAATTTTTTGATGAATGCATGAGCAGGGCCTCTTAGGCCTTTTCATCTTTTTACTATGTTTTCAGTGTTTTCTTTTTATTTGGGATGACATGTTTATTATAAGATATAATGATTGCGATATTTTATTATGTGTTATTTATGAATTTTCAAAATGCAGTAGATATCTATAGAAATAGTCCCATGCATTTAGTAGTAGCTTTGTAGCTTTTACAGCACCTCCTACAGGTCCTAGTAAATTCCTTGTTATATTATGAGCTGGAACCCTAGCAGTTGGAGGAGAATTTATCTCCATATTGTTCCATCACAGGAAATGTACTACTATCTTCCTTTCATAGAAGTTTGAAAACAGTGTTGTTATAATCAATTTAATTTAAAAGGTGAGTCAATAACACCAAACAACACTTACAACATAATTTTCCGGAACGTGTTTTGAAGGTTAACTTTCCTCCATTATGTTGTTGTTGTTAGCTAATGCTGGATTTCTGACAATGAAGTCATTAATCCTCTTGCTCTCCAATATTTTTCACTGATGGATGGGGCATTAGAAGTGGCCGGGCATATTTCAAGGTGGTCTCGATTCATTTCCTCTTGCAGATCACATAGAGGATAGAGTGGTGAAGAATATATCCCAATTCTGTTTAAATGTTTTGCCAGACAATCATGTCCTGTAATCAACCTGAAAGTTGCAACTGCTGTTTTTCGAGGATACTCAGGAATTACTGTTTGAATGTTTGGTAGTTCCCACCTTTTATTCTTTGATTTTTCATAGTAATATTTTTCAATAATTTTTTTGAATTCAGAGAAGAGACTTAGCAATAAATGTAACTGCTTTTTAGAGAGCACCATATTTTTATGTTTTGGTGGTCACATTGCTCTCTCACAACCCCCAGAATGTCTGGAGGACCACACCTGTCGTTGGTTTACGGGTCTCACCGACCTGACCGGGAGAGTTATCAAAATAAATTCACCGACCATATCCTCTGATTACCAATCAGAGGACGTATTACATGCCATGACAGGTCAGCATGTTAGGGGTTAAGGTTTTATAGAAAAATTAGAGAAATGGAGAGGTTGGAAAAATAAAGACTCCCTAGCCCTCGGGAACCCTAATAGCTTCGGGGTCGGAAGAGAACAAGAGTTGACCAACGTAAGGTCAGATAGAAAAGTTACAGTGAGGAGCAAAACACCAGTAAGTGGAAGTAATGTTCTGCTCAGCTTGGGTACCTTGTGGTCGCCATTCATATATCCCCTAGACGGAGACCCCTGAGTACTTTCCTCCATTATTGTCCGGTTGATAATGGAGGAAAGTTAACCTTCCAAACACGTTCCGGAAAATTATGTTGTAAGTGTTGTTTAGTGTTATTAGTTGACTCACCTTTTAAATTAAAATGTACTACTAGTAACTTCACTAGAATTCCCATTTCCATTTTCTCCTTCAACATCACTGTCATTTGATGTGGAGCTCTCTGAATCACTATTTTCACTCACATGTTGCTGTATATTACCATTGCACCAATCTGAATCCTAATTGTTTTCATCTCCAAAGATAGTCACGTCATCACCAACATCCTCTTCTAGCCATACTGTTATAATTCTCCAAAAGAAGGATTTGTAGCATGTGATGATTTCATTTAGATATTTAGGATGAAACCAATTGGTAAGCATGTGTCACAAGCAACATACTGTATTTGGAAGTTTGAACAAATGAAAAATACTCCAATGTCTCAACAATGCACTCAATTCTTTTCAAAATGATGTAACAATGGAATACATAAATATTGAAGAGACTTAGCAGTAATAGTAACATTTAAAACATTTAAACAGAATTGGGATATATTCTTCATCACTCTGTCCTCTATGTGATCTGCAAGAGGAAATGAACTGAGACCACCTTCAAATGTGCCCAGCCATTTCTAGTGCCATATCCATCAGTGAAAAATATTGGAGAGTAAGAGCATTAATGACTTTATTGTCAGAAATCCAGCATTAGCTAACAATAACAACATCAATGGAATACAAGAATATAGCACTACTAATTGCATTGTTTCCCAGCTGTTGCTATGACACATAAATTGAAGCTTGGATGTGCACAGGACCTTGGAAGCCCTGTTTATGTATTCTCAGAGTGCTTATGAAAAAAAGATATAATATGAAAAATAAATTAGATATATTGCTGCTATCTTAACAGAAGACTCCTAAGGCTTTATTTGAAGATTATATGGAAGCTCTATAACTACACTTTAAAAACAATACCACAGTCAATAAATTATTAGGTAATAGGGCCTCAGCAGCCTGCATATGCATCCTACGTTTAAGACTAATGCTGTCATTTGATAGCTAGTCACAAGACCTTAGCCAATTACATCAATCACCTCGTGATTATGTGCAGCAGTATGTGTAACTTGGACAAAGCATCTCCTCAAACAAAGACACAGAGACTAAAGTCAATCACAGAATAAGACTAGCATGGAACAAATTTTGGTTGCTTAAATTCCTATTCACAGACAAGAGCCTAAAAGCAAGTACAAAAGTGGAAATCCTAGGCAAATGTGTTATGCCAACACTATTTTATAGCTGTCAGACATGGTCCCTGACAAGAAAACGGAAAAAACAGCTACAAGTGTGTCAAAAGAGAATGGAGGATAAGATTTTAAATGTTTCACTAAGAGACTGAATCAGGAATGAGGAACTTAGAAGGAGGACAAAAGTGTGTGATGTAGTAGGAAGGGCAGAAAATCTAAAATGGAAATGGGTGAACATGCATCGCACATGGATCACCAAAAATGGATGCAGTGTATCACAATGTGGAACACAGAAGAAGGACTAAGAAACGTGGGATGCCAAAGGATCAGATGGGCAGACCACTTACGAACCAAAGCGGGAAGTCAATGGTCAAGAGTTACAAAAAACAGAGAAGCATGGAGACAGCCAGAGGCAAGGTGGCAATGAGTGCAAAAGGTGTGAAAAGTGCAGTGCAGAAGTATCCGAGGGCAGCAAAAGCAGATTGGAAAATATTGGAAAATATGATTAGAAATAGGAAGACAGTCCAGCAACACAACAAAACTCCCAAGGATTTGCTTACCTTCAGAGCTTTATGAGCTAATCCATATATAAACAGGAGGCCTTTGCCCTTATGTGATGCCTATAGGCCAAATTTATTTATTATTGTTTATTATAAACAGGACTTTAGTTGGGCTGGTACTCACCGATACTCAATACCAGTAGTTATTGAATTGCCCAAAGTGAGTACAGAAATTCTGAAACATGCAATGCACATTGCTCTTACAAGATAATTAATGTTTGCCAGTGGCATATGTTGGGATTGTGGATTGTGACTTGGACTATCATTAGGTCTACCAGATCTGGACGATAAAGGGTTGCACCTTTAGGCATGCACCCTGGTAGAATACCATTGGTCATGCTGGGCCCAACAGGTTCATGCTATATTTTTGTGCTTATATGCTTGAATTTAGTTTTTTAACTTATATTTTCCCTTTATTCCCATGTTTAGCTTCATTTAGCTTAAATGAACATGGTTTTTATTAGCATTATCTTACTTGGTAGATCAAAGTTAGATATAATGTAGTATGAATATGCTGTTGTTAGCTAATGCTGGATTTCTGACAATGAAGTCATTAATCCTCTTGCTCTCCCTGCAATATTTTTCACTGATGATATTGAAGAGAGCAATAGCAGTAATAGTAACCGCTTTTTAGAGAGCACCATATTTTTATGTTTTGGCGGTCACATCGCTCTCTCACAACCCCCAGAATGTCTGGAGGACCACACCTGTCGTTGGTTTACGGGTCTCACCGACCTGACCGGAAGAATTATCAAAATAAATTCACCGACTATATCCTCTGATTACCAATCAGAGGACGTGTTACATGCCATGACAGGTCAGCATGTTAAGGGTTAATATTTTATACAGAAATTAGAGAAATGGAGAGGTTGGAAAAATAAAGACTCCGTAGCCCTCGGGAACCCTAATAGCATCGGGGTCGGAAGAGAACAAGAGATGACTAAGGTAAGGTCAGATAGAAAAGTTACAGTGAGGAGCAAAACACCAGTAAGTGGAAGTAATGTTCTGCTCAGCTTGGGTACCTTGTGGTCGCTATTCACATATCCCCTAGATGGAGACCCCTGAGTCTGTACAAAGATTAACAATATGTTAACTGGACCATGTGAGGACTACCATGTCCCTGCCAGAGTCACACATAAATGACCGGCGAGTCATGAGCATGGAATACCAACCACTGTAATAACCGAGATTAGGCCCAATATTATTAAAATATGTAAAATATGTAAAATTATATATTATGGTACCAAATATGTAATATAGCTCAAAATATGCAAAAAACTTAAAACTTTAGAATAGGGGTCCTATCAGTGTAATTTGTCAACATTTTAGCTTTTCTTATAACTGCATATGCAGGAACAGAATATGTAATAACATAAAATCTGGACTCTACTTATACATTTCTCTTCAGATTTAGATGGAGTTTTAAAAGAGCACATGAATAATCCTACAGTCTTTAAGAGTACATCCAGCAATTGTGAAATGTAGAGTTCCTCAGGGATCAGCCATAAGATGTAATGTTATATCGAGAAAAGTTTTTAAAGTTCATGAGACTAGAGAGGCCATTCTAGAATATCTTCTACACGTTGAAGAAACCAGCAACTGGACAACAAATGTAACCAAGCATACGGTTGAAACTGCAACAGCCAAAATTTTCCTTTTGGTTAAAGGTATTTTATAAAATAATGCCTCATGCAATTTCTTGTATAGCCAATTATGAAAGTGAACCTCTGATCCCATCTCAATAACGTATGCAATAGCATCATTTGAAAATGAAATTTTGACAATGAGAGGCAATGTTGATAATATCATAATTGAGAAAGAATCAAATGTAGCAAAAGGAAGATCCGAGGACATGTATGTAACAAGGAACTTAACAAAGGAGGTATGTGACAATCATTCAGCTATAGTTAAGAAACTATTGAAATTAGTAGCTACTATGCCAATGACGTCTGAAGCAGAAGTGTGTTTCTCTTTTTTGTTGTGGATCAAAATGTTTCATAGTGAATACATGAATATAGGCTGTCTGCTCTTGTCGTGCTGTCTATTGAAAAGGAAATGATTTATGGGTTTCCAGTTTTCAATGAGAGTCCTAGGAGAATGGAGTTTCTCTATAAATACGCCTGCAGAGAAGCAGTAAAGGAACTGATGATGGAAAAGCCAACTAAGTAATAAAAAATTAGTGCAATCACTTTTACAAAGGTCATCACACTCAAAAGTTGTAACATAATCAATATTTTTAATGTAAGGTATGTTTTAGCAAACCCATCACATTTATGCAATTTCCTTGTGTTACTGGAAATAATAACTATATTGACAGTTGCAGCTTATAAAGTATATTCTGTGAACATGTGTAGCTAAGCAGTCATGACTGATAGTTAATCAGAATATTGTCACTGATTTTTTTTTGTAGGTAATCAGGAATTTATTTCTTGTCTTCAAATATGATACTCCATTTTTTATCTGTACTTGCAGCTTAAACACTTCTTGTTGGAATGATTTTATTTTATTATAAGTTTGGAATTTGGCAGAATGGAAAGAGAATTTTTTTTTGGTTGATTTGTGTGCCTTTCTTGGCTAGCATATCAGTTGATTCATTTCCAGTAATTTTATCAAATGAGTTTATATTTCATTTATTGTACTATCACTTGAGTATTGATTGATTATTGCTTGTAAACCAGGTTTTGAATCACAGAGTATGGTTCCTTTGTTGAATTTATTAATATAATTAAAAAGTTGTTTTAGGCTGGTATTATAGGCTTCTAACTCACCATCAAATTTGTTTTATTTGGCCATACAGATAAATATAGACTGAATAGTTTGCATTGTACTGCAGCTCCTGCATATTCATTTCTTCCCATAAGAGATCCATCTGTATAAATATGTAGCCATTCGTGTTCTGGATATTGTGTATGAATTGTTTTCAGGGTTAGTAGTTTTAGTTGTACTGTCATGATCTTTCTTAGCTGTGGTGTTTTCATTTACCATATTTGCCGGCATATAAGGCACTTTTACCTTAAAAAATAGGCCCAAAAACAGGATGTGTCTTATACATTGGTAAAAAGTATACACTCCATTTCTTCAAAATGTGTGTTCGGCTTGGAGCAATTCATCATTTGCTTCGTTCCAAATTTTGAGTGTTCCAGTTGTAAAGAGTTTGCTGGATGCACATGCACCATTGTTAGTGGTTTTTATATTGTTCGTTCAAGCTTCAGTTATCGTTGCATTTATAGTATGGAGATCCACTTGTGCTATACATATGTTGTGGTTTTATTTGTAAACTATACCTGAAAAATGGCTTTACTATACTATTGCATTTAACCTGTAAGCGACTGCATGCTAAAAAGCAACACAGCTGCAGAAAGACATTTCGGGTCACCTCTAATTGAAAAAACGATAAGAACTTCGCAGAATCAGGAATATGTTTTAAAAAAAGCACCTCACAGTAAGCATAAGTGAGAAGTGGAACTTAAAGTGGCCAAAACTTGAAGTAGAACACAATACTTGATTTTAGAGAACAAGCAAGCAAAAACTCCAGTTTCTACAAAAATGATCATTCATCAAGTGAAAGACATATCCACTAGGAATTACCAACTTTACTGGAGTAACATCATGGTGTTCAAGATTTATGAAGAGGTTTCGACTTTCATGGATCAAGACAAAAATCACAGAAAACATAGGTAAATACAAAGAACAATGAATATATACATAGCATACATTATAATTTGTACTGCACTACATGGAAAGATAATAAACTGTGATGTTCAAATATATAACTTGTCATTTGAGATGTACATGAGTGGAATGTGAGAAAAAAGTGGGTAAGCCATTAAGAGAAACAAAGAATTGTCTGGTTTCCTTGATAAAATTTTCAGATTGGGAAAGTATAAGATTAAGACTGTGACTATAACAGTAGATGAAGGTGGCAGTCTGAAGTTCAGAAACATCTCTGGCCATTACTGCTTCACCACTGAAAGCTTGAGCAACAATTTGTTTGAACATCCTGAATCACTATAGTCTTATTTACACATTCAATTAAACCACTGGATGTTCAGTCAAAACTTACTCAGTGAAATCTAGAAACTGTTCTTTGCAATTGTCTTCATTATCAACAACATGGGCCACAGCATCAATTAGATCATTCTGTGTGAGAGCTGAGGTGCCTTTGAAAATGGTAGCTGTCTTTAATGCTGAGACAGTGCCACATGATAATCAGCCAGAAATTGTAACAGTTGTATGTAATTGCCTTTATCTAATGACTTCTCAATTTCATTGAGGCCTCTAAAAAAACATTGTTTTGCAAGAAGTACCACTACTTCAACCAATCTATTCAATGCATTTCTATTTACTTTAACTATTTCATTATGCAAATGGTCACCAATTTTTTTCTGATGGTTCTGTGAATGGTCTGTCCATTGAGTGTCGAAGGTTTTTAATGTGTTGTTGATCTGTTATGTTTATCCAAAGCTTGGATTAAAAATGCTAAATTTTCCAGGGCATTTTCTCACGTCAAAACAACAAGCATGGCAAGCAATAAAGCTTATTTAATTTACAGAACCAGTCAGCCATAAAATATGATTTGAAAAATATGATTTGAAACTTTCCTGGCGACGAACATATTCAAGATGTTCTCGGGCTTCTAGCCAGGTGTAGTGATGTATAGCCAACCTTAAAGTTGGAAATCGACCAACTCAGAAAACACAGATTCCAACGGAGTGGTGAACCACCTCCACATTAGACTGGGTGTTTTCTACTCAGTACATACTAGCAGACAGTACATATACTGGTCCCTTCACTTTTGCTAGTCATTCATCATCCTGATGATGGGAGAGATGTACACTCCCGAAACATTGATGGCTATGCATCACTACACCTGGCTAGAAGCCCGAGAACATCTTGAATACAGTCAGCCATGTATACTTATAATCATTTATATTAAAATACCTTTTGTAAGGATTCTTATTTCTTTAGCTCCTGCTCACATTGTAAGCGCAGAAGAGCTGGAGTACCCCTTCCCTGTTTTACTATCACTAATTTATCCTAATATTTCAATTGCAAGAATGGTCATTTTACTGTTTTACTACACACTGTTTATTTAGTTCAAAGCATTAGCACTAGCAACTATCTTGTGCTTTGTACATTATGAAAATGAATAATACAAATACCAAATATAGCTGTTGAGGACCATAACAATTTCATAATTAAGAACACACTCTTTCTTGCTTTTAACTCCACGTGTTATTGCTACACAGAATTCATGTTCATATGGCATATTTCATACACTTTTATGTGTATGGCGACATGGGATTCTGAAGCCTTGGTGTGCTTATTCCTGCATTCTGTTACCTCACCTCTTTCTACCCACATTACAATGAAGGCTGCTGCAGTAAGCACAAGTGAAACCCTATTCTCCCCTGTATTCAGTGGTAGAGAACAAGATATATTCCATCTAATGCACTAATTCTTCATGAGGGAAACTGGCTAATATTGCAATTATTATTAATATTACTGATTAATTTCTAGTTTAGATAGTCCACAATATATGTCATTGATCTCTGCTTGTTTGGATAAAATTCTAATAATTTACTGATCAGAAAATAACCTTATGGAGGGGAGACAATAATATTCAAGAAAGATTTGTTTTTGCTGCACCCTGTATATAAAATAATTGAAAGAAATGAAATGAGTAATTTTATCCACCTGAATGAACACTTACTGTCAACCACGCAAACCAAGTAAGTGTAAAATTTTATGTCAAAGAATATTTAAAATAATGTATCATATATTTGTCATGTAACGATGCCTCAGTAATAGTAGGCAGAGTTGTATGGGTGCAACTTAAGCAATTTTTTACCTCTTTTACCTCTGTCATAATCTGAGATTGCTGTAACCACAGAGAAGCACTTGCTGTGAATCATTCCACTAATAAGTTACTTTCAGATATTCTTAAAAACTGTATGATCTATACCACCAATCTTCAAAGAATCAAAGAACACATCACAAAAGTTTTGGTCAATTCATTGATCTAATTGGATCTCCTCTTTCTGAATTTGATCCAACACCATATTGTGTGACATTCTGGCTCTCAGCTGGGATGCAATCAGCAAAAGGAATCTCCTTTTGCAAAAAAAAGTGACTATAGGACAACCATCCCTTCTAATCACCCTGGGAACATTTAAAGAGTTAGTTGAGTACTGGTAGTTCTAATTTTCCAATCAAAACCCTGATTATAAATGACAATTGTATACAAATACATCTACAAAACATGGTGTAACTTACTTCAAGGCACAATTTTTCTACAAACAGAGAAGAAAAATATGTGCAGGCTCAAAGTGAAAGAAACTGACCTTGAACACAATTATGAGAGACAACCTATTCTAGCAATTCAGTAGGAAAAGAGCAGCTCCAAACTTCTTGCTTCAAGATTAAAGGAAAAAACCATGTTAGCACCTAAAACATTTATCACATTTTACAGGCAGTGGATAAAGGTTTCTTACCCTTCTTCTCAGATACTGATAAACTGGTGTTCTGGCTTGTGGCAACATAAAAATGATCTCCATTTACTAGGTCAACAAGCAGAATTTAGTAAGTATCCCTGCCTCCTCTGTGAATGGGACAGTGAGGTTAGGTCAGAGCATTGGGACAGAAAACATTGTCCACAAAAGAGCAATTTAATTCCTGGAGAACAAAAAT
This sequence comes from Tenodera sinensis, assembly GCA_030765045.1. Taxonomy (NCBI): domain Eukaryota; kingdom Metazoa; phylum Arthropoda; class Insecta; order Mantodea; family Mantidae; genus Tenodera; species Tenodera sinensis. The sequence goes on from JAUKNM010000039.1 coordinate 277,607, forward strand.
GTTAAGTATGAACAATTGGTTTTTCCTTCCAAGTTTCCTCTACCATTTCATATCAAATTAGGCTTGATGAACCAATTTGTAGCTGCTCTGAATGACAGCAATTGTTTCAAATATCTTGTTAAAAAGTTCCCAGAGAAAACTGAAACTAAGATTGCAGCAGATGTTTTTGAGGGACCCCAGATTCGTGGACTTCTGTAGGATGAACCTTTCCTCAGTCAATGCTGGAATTAGAGAAGTTAGCATGGTTAGCTTACAAAAGAGTGACAGAAAACTTTTTTAGCAACAAGAAGTCTGAGAAGTATAAAGAAATTGTGGAGGAAATGTTAGAACATTTTAGAAATCTAGGGTATAAAATTGGTGTTAAAGTACATTTTCTCGGTAGCCATATTGATTAATTTCCAGGAAATCTTAGTTCAATGAGTGAAGAACAAGGTGAGTGGTTTCATAAACACATTAAGGCAACAGAGATGGCTGTCAAAGCCATTGGAATCTGTCAATGATGGCTGACTGCTGTTGGTGTTTGAAATGAGGCATTTGTGAAGGGCATTTAAGAGCTTCTAAAAAAATGAAGTTTTCTCTTCCTCAAAAATTCTATAAACTAATAATTATTTATAATTATTGGCACATAGTTTTTTTCTCCAATATATTCATTAATATTTAAGTTAAGTATCCTGCAGAAACAGTTTTCTCATAGCTTTATGTGTTTAACATATTTGTAATATTTCATTGGAAACATATGTGATTGGTTTTGACTGAAAACCTAGCCCAATAGAGCAAAACTAAAAACAGATTTAAATTTAGAGTATTCATATTATATACATATACCCAGCTGGGAAAAAAATGTTAACTAATGTTGGATTTCTGACAATGAAGTCATCAATCCTCTTGCTCTCCAATATTTTTCACTGGTGGATGGGCACCAGAAGTGACTGGACATATTTGAAGGTGGTTCTTGGTCCATTTCCTCTTGCAAATCACATAGAGGACAGAGTGGTGAAGAATATACCCCAATTCTGTATAAATGTTTTGCCAGACAATCATGTCCTATAGTCAACTGAAGTTTGCAACTGCTGTTTTTTGAGGATACACAGGAATTCTGTTGAATGTTTGGTAGTTCCCATATTTTATTTTATTTTTATAGTAATATTTTGCAATAATTAATATAATGTTTTGGTTCTCAAGAAGTAGTCCCTGCTTGGAGATGTGAATGGGGAACTATTTTAACTCCAGAACATTTTATCCCTTGAGTCATATATCATAAATATTGAAGAGACTTAGCAGTAATAGTAACCGCTTTTTAGACACCACCATATTTTTACGTTTTGGCAGTCACGTCACTCTCTCACAACCCCCAGAATGTCTGGACGACCACACCTGTTGTTGGTTATTGGTCTCACCGACTTGACCGGGGAATTTTCTGCTTTGTATTTCACCACAATAATAACTGAACTTTCCTAAAGTCTCCAGAATAGTGCCTGGGAGATATAAATAGCGGTAAAGTGTGAGAAGGGACAGTTTTTGTGTTACTAATTCGGAGCCGTGCTGTTGGTGAATCGGTAAAGACTTTCTTGCTGTTGCAACGAGTGTACAAAGTTACTGTTTACGGAAATAAAAGTTTCTTTATCTCGACTACATCTGTCTTCTTTACTTTACACCCACCAAAGTCACACTGGTGTCAGAAGCGGGATATGACGATGGAGGCTACAGTGGTGAGCTTTTTACAAGAGCTGAAAGCAGAGATGAAGACGGCAAACGACAACCTCGCTGCCGAGCTGAAAGAGATGAAGACGGAGCTATCGGCAAAAATTGACGAGCAACTGGCTGGCGTAAAGAAGGATGTGAAAGAGCTCGGTGGAAAGGTGGAAGAGCTCGGTGGAAAGATGGAGGACCTCGGCCAACGTGTTGACGCCCTGGAGAATGTCGGGGAACGACTTAGCGTTCTCGAAGACAGGGTCGACGGTAGCGACAAGGAGCTAAATGCAATGGTGGAAGGGATGCTTAGTGAAAAGCTCAAGAACTACAAGGCCGAGGTTCCAGCACGCGACACAACATCGACGCGCGTCAAACCACCGAAGTACGATGGCACGTCAACGTTTGATGTCTTCCGCCGTCAATTCGACACAGTGGCCAAGCACAACAACTGGTCGCCAGAAGAAGAGGCCGCGCAGCTGATAGCCAGCCTCCAGGGACGAACCGCAGAGGTGCTGAACGCAGTCCAGACAGCGGCGGCGCCCAAAGACATCTGGGAGGCCCTGGAAAACCGGTTCGGAAACCACCGCTTAGCCGCAGCCTACCGCAGGAAACTGAAATCTAGGATGCAACTGCCAGTGGAGACGCTACAGGAATTCGCCCTGGCAATCGAACAGCTGGCCAGCAAAGCCTTGGTCGACCTCCCCTCCGAATTCGTGTCCCAAGAAGCCGCCTATACCTTTGTCGACGGGGTACGCGATGCCGAGATACGTCAACGCCTGATGCTCGGCGACTACAAGACCATCCACGAGGCACTAACGGCCGCATTAAGGATGGAAGCGGCCAAAGTGACGGCTACCCCGACCTCGAAGACAAGGAGTGTCCGCGATGAAGACCGCAGACCAGTCCAGGGACGCCGACGAAGACCAGGTGGAGTGTGTTGGGGGTGTGGCCAGCCGGGACACCTGATGAGAGACTGCCGGCACCAAGAAGAGCAGCCGGAAAACGAGTAATGGCCGGCGTGGCGAGGGGCACGTTGGCGCCATCACCATCATCCCCTCGAGTGACACTGCGCGCGTCAGCCGACGGATGGATGACAGCCTCATCGCGGACGGTTGGGTGAATGGGAAGCCGTGCCGCGTGCTTGTTGACACTGGAGCAGCCGTGACTGTCATCAGACCTGACGTAGCCATGGGGTTGCCGTCGAGAAAACCAACTAGTACGGCATCGGGTGACACCTTGCCTGTGGAGAGGGAGGCCCTGCTGCAGTTGACCTTGGGGCGGAGTGTCTTGCGTTTGTGGGTCTTCGTTGCGGAGGTGGCTGAGGAGGTGATACTGGGACTGGATGCCCTCAGGAGCCACGAGGCGACGGTTGACATCGGCAAGAAGGTTCTGCGGCTTAAGGGAGAGGAAGTAATGCTCCGGCACCCCGAAGAACGCCTTGGAATCTGCAGGGTCATTCTCAGGGAAGACGTAGTTGTCCCCGCGAGAAGCGAGATGGTAGTGACGGCGCGACTGGAAGGCCAGCGCAAGAAGAACATGCTGCTGGACCGGAAGACGCATGTGCACGGGCTCTGTGTAGCCGGGACATTGTTGCCGTGCCGAGAGGAGGTGCCGGTGAGACTGCTCAACCCAACAGACACCGATCACTTCGTCCAGGCCGGGACGGAGTTGGGGGCGTGCGAGCCCGTGGTCAGCGTAACACCAATAGACAAGACCCAGGTGCCGGTGCCGACGCAACACCTGGGGCCCCGGCTGGAAGGCTTACTGGAGAGGGCGGCCGACCACCTGACCGCTGAGCAGAGAGAGAAGGTCCAACAACTGCTGAGACGATATCAGCGCGTCTTCAGCCAAGGCAGCAGCGATTACGGCCGCACGGACCGAGTGCTTCACCACATCGACACCGGAGACGCCCGGCCTATTCGGCAACCACCTAGACGCGTTCCGTTGGCTAAACAAGCGGCGGTACGAGACATGCTGGAGGACATGAGAACCAATGGAGTGATCGAAGAGTCTGACAGACCTTGTTGTTCCCCTGTAGTTCTGGTGAAGAAGAAGAAGAAGAATGGCGAGCTACGCTTCTGCGTAGATTACAGGAGGCTGAACGCTGTCACCAGGAAGGACTGCTTCCCCTTACCCCGGATTGACGACACCCTGGACACGCTTGCTGGTGCGCAGTGGTTTTCAACCTTGGACCTGAAATTGGGTTACTGGCAGGTGGCTATAGACCCGAGAGACAAGGAGAAGACCGCATTCTCGACAGGCCAAGGGCTTTGGTAGTTCACAGTTATGCCCTTTGGTCTCTGCAACGTACCAGCTACCTTGAAACGCCTCATGGAGTCAGTAATGAGAGGATTGACTTATGACGCCTGCCTGTTATACCTGGACGACATCATAATCGTCGGCAAGACATTCGAAGACCATCTTGACAAACTGACCAAGGTGCTATAGAGACTGCAGGCGACCGGCTTGAAGCTGAACGCCAAGAAGTGCCAGCTCTTCAGCAGGGAAGTCAACTACTTGGGCCACATAGTCTCACCAACCGGAGTGGCCACGGATCCGGAGAAGACACAGGCCGTGAGAGATTGGCCTCGCCCAAAGGATAAGCGAGAACTGCGCAGTTTCCTTGGATTGTGCAGTTATTACCGCCGCTTCATAAAGGGTTTCTCCAGCATCGGCAAACCCCTCACTCGCCTGACGGAAGAACATCGACCTTATGAGTGGACGGAGGACGCCGAAGGCGCTTTCCGGCAGCTGAAGAGGACGTTCTGCAGTGCTCCTATTTTGGGATTCCCATAACCAGGCGACGCCTTCATTGTGGACACCAACGCCAGCGACCATTGCATTGAAGGCGTCCTATCCCAAGTCCAGAACGGCCACGAGCGGGTGATAGCCTACTACAGCAGGACGTTGTCCAAGGCAGAGAAGAACTACTGTGTTACCCGACGAGAGCTATTGGCGGTAGTGAAGACCTTGGAGCACTTCCACAAGTACCTGTACGGTCAGCCATTCCACCTGAGGACAGACCACTCCGCCCTAACCTGGCTACTTAGCTTTAGAAACCTGGAGGGCCAGACAGCCCGTTGGGTCCAGAGGTTGCAGAAGTACGACTTCACCTCCGAACATCGCAGAGGGAAGAGCCACGGCAACGCAGACGCCATGTCCCGAAGACCCTGCCCAGAAGAGTGCGGCCAATGCGCAAGAGTGGAAGAGAAGGAGCATACCGCAGCTGTCAGTGGTCACGGCAGTGCCTGCGGATGGATGGGATAGCGCGGGCCTGAGGAGGGAGCAGCTGGCGGACGCCGACTTGGGGCCACTCTTGAGAGAAGTGCAGGCAGGGACGAGACCAACCTGGGAGGACATCGTACCCAGAAGCGCTACATACAAGTCCTACTGGGCCCAATGGGACTCGTTGAAGACCAAAGAGGGCGTGCTGTTCCGGGTGTGGGAATCACCTGATGGGAAGACCCAGAAAGAGCAGTTGGTACTTCCCCGAAGTAAGGCCCCGGAAGTTTTGGAGGAAGTGTACGCCGGTACCTCGGGTGGACACCTAGGAGCAAACCGGACGATCGACAAACTCCGACAGCGCTACTACTGGTTGAGGCTCCGAGCAGACGCTGAGAACTAGTGCCGTCAATGTCACGTGTGCGCGGCGAGTCGGGGCCCCCAGACTAGGAGCCGGGGTCGCATGCAGCAGTACAACGTCGGAGCGCCCTTCGAACGCATCGCCGTCGACATAGCTGGACCATCCCCAGTGTCCGATCGAGGCAACAAGTACCTGATGGTAGCTGTGGGCTACTTCACCAAGTGGCCGGAGGTGTATGCCATCCCGAACCAAGAGGCGAAGACGATTACAGACTGCCTCGTGGAACAGCTATTCTGCCTTTTTGGGGTCCCGTTAGAGCTCCACAGCGACCAGGGCACCAATTTTGAGTCGCACCTAATGAAGGAGGCATTGGAAAGACTTGGGGCGAACAAGACCCGCACAACACCCCTGCATCCACAGTCGGACGGCATGGTCGAGAAATACATCAAGACTCTAGAGGAGCACCTGAGGAAGGTCGTGGCCAGCCATCAGCGAGACTGGGACCTCAAGGTACCATTGTTCTTGCTGGCCTACCGTTCGTTGACACACGACATCACCGGGATGACACCAGCAAGCCTAATGTTCGGCCGAGAGCTACGCCTCCCTTGTGACCTGGCTTTTGGGAGCCCCCCCGGAAGCGAAACAGCCGGCAACCGAGTATGTGGAGAATCTAGTAGACCATCTCCATGACATGCACGAGATGGCTCGTAAGAACATCCAGATGGCGAGTGACCGCATGAAGACCCGGTACGACAGGCAAGCCAACAGCCGAGGATTCCAGCAAGGTGACATGGACTGGTTGTACCGCCCTACCCAGACCAAGGGACGCTGCCCAAAACTTCAACAACCGTGGCAAGGACCGTACCGAGTGGTAAAGAGGATTAACGACGTAGTCTAACGCATTCATAAGGTGCCGAGGAAAGATGTTAGTGGTACACCTGGATCGTCTGGCCCGTTATGATGGTGCTGTTCTGGACGACCAGCCTTGAGGAGGGAGCAGTGTCACCCATTGCATTATTGTCGGCACTACCGCAAAGAAGCCGAAGGGAAGAGACAGAGAATGGCCGCATTGTTGGGGCGCTTGCCGAAAGAGAGAAAGGGATAGAGACTTCTGGAATTTTCTGCTTTGTATTTCACCGCAATAATAACTGAACTTTCCTGAAGTTTCCAGAATAGTGCCTGGGAGATATAAATAGCGGTAAAGTGTGAGAAGGGACAGTTTTTGTGTTACCAATTCGGAGCCGTGCTGTTGGTGAATCGGTAAAGACTTTCTTGCTGTTGCAACGAGTGTACAAAGTTACTGTTTACGGAAATAAAAGTGTTTCTTTATCTTGACTGCATCTGTCTTCTTTACTTTACACCCACCAATGTCACAATACCTAATTCAGAAATAGTCAAAGCTTCCATTTAAAATGCCAATGGTTAATTAAAGTTACTATAAGTACAGCCAGAATACTTATAAACATACATAGTGAAATTGATGTGTTTCTTTACCTTGTAATCAGATCGAAAATGTGCACCTCGTGACTCTTTTCGTTCATATGCACCATGCATTATATGGGTAGCACATGTCAACAGATTTTTAAGTTCAATTGCCTCAAAGAGCTGGGTGTTCCAAATAATGCTTGTGTCCCCTAGCTGTAAAAGTATAAAATATCTCTGTAAATGTCCTTATGAGTGAGTGTGTAAGTCAATAAACATGTACTATTCCCATACTATCTTCAGCTTTCAGATGGTATTGTTGTTGAAGATAGCAACGGAAGTTTTCATGTTTTACTCATACTTTAAATTATATTATAGAAGGCCCTGAGTTTTTTCCATAATTGTTTTTTCCAGGTTAGCCAATGACTAAATTAAAAGGCTAAACACATGGCTCCTTCTTTAAATATTTACAGTAGTTTGCTGTGTCAATGCTGAACATGCTTCAGGCATTTAGTACTTAAAATTACTGTTAGAGTTGGTTAAACAAAAATAAAGTAGTATGATAAGACAAGAGAACAGCAACAAAGGTAACATGATACAGTGAGATGTATAAATGGTGATGCTGGAGTATGAAGTGAGGCTCAGTTGTTAATTTGACAAAGCATGGCCTTCTTGACTTAGATCGTTCATAGTACTAGATTCCAAGGTTCTTAAGCTCTCAGATGGCATTGTTGTTGAAAACAGTAAGAAGACTATTAGATATGTTTAGTTCTTCCAGGCTTGTAGGCTGTGGTCTAGAAGGCATTGTAGATACCAACATTTCACCAAGTACTACAGGGTAACATGATCCACTGTCTGCACTGGTCAGAGTTTGAATTGGAAGTAGAGAGAGAGAGATGTGGAAGTAAAGACTGTTAATGTCTGTTAGGGTGTTTTATATGGTGTCGGTGGGCAGGGCATTGTTGCGCTGGCTACGGTAGTGATTGGCTAATTGTAGGCAGGGTTTTATTACAACTGTTGTGTGTGTCTGAAAGTTTATCCATATCGATCTCGCCAGCACTTATCATAAGCCTTCTCAAGATAAAAAAATATGCCGTCATTGAAAACCACACTGGGTATTAATCAGTAGGTTACGACTTTCTAACCATCATACCAATCGTCCATTGATCATGCATTCCATCACCTTGCAAATGCAACTGGTGAGGGAAATAGGATGGTAGCTGGAGGGAAGATGACAGTCCTTTCCAGCCTTCAAGATGGGAATAATGGTGACTTTCTGCCAATTATCTGGAACTATACTGTCAACCCAAACATGATTATAGACCTCAAACAGGAATGCCTTACCTTCAGGAGAGAGTTGTTGTAACATTTGTACGTGAATACTGTCTGGTTCTAGTGCTGATATTCGCAAAGATGAATGAGAATGTTCAAACTCAGCGATGGTGAAAAGGCAATTGTAGTCTTCTACGTTTCTGGAATGAAATGCGAAATCTTGAAATTCCATCAGAGTTTTAATAGGAAGGAATCCAGGGGAGTAGTTATCTGAGCTAGATACCTGAGCGAAAGCACTGCCAAATGTGTTGACCACATCAAATTGATCAACAACTCCTGTGGCTGTTTCCAATGTAAACAACACTTTAGAGGTTTTTTTAGGTGGAATACAATACCTTCCCTATGTAGTAAGCTTTTGTCTATGTCTATGTCTAATTACTAGTTATACAAAAGACATCCAGAATGAAAAGGACTTCAGAAACTCTTTCCGAGAGATTCAAGATATATATAATTCATGCTTCATGAAAATATCTCAGCATATGGCATTGTAGTCAAAATCATTTGAGCCAGTTTTGAAAAGATGAAAATTTTCAAAAAAATTTACATGCAAAGGGTAGCCTGTTGTGGAGAGATTTTTTCTTGAAAATCTTGGTGCCAGATCCAAAGTTGTGAAATCCAAGTTGAATGCTGTTGAAGGGACTATTGGAATACAAGTAATGAAGAAATTTGAGTTATGTAGAGAAACCATGACTTCTCGACATTAATAACAGAGTGCAAGATCCTCAGCGGCAAAGAAGAGAAGCCTCCAGATGATATCCCTCCTGAAAAATATAATTTACTTAAATTTTTACCAGCAACTTCCTGGGATGTGAAGAGGTCATTTTCTGTATGCAAAAACATTCTCTCTGACCGGCAGCATTCCATGGCAATGGAAAACTTGGAATGTATCTGATAGTTCAGTGCAAATCAGATTTAAGTAAATACATTGGGTTCTTCAAAGTAATATTTAGTGGACAAATAGTTTAAACAGTGACTATGAAAATTAAAATAATTCTAAATCTTTGTAATAATGAAATTTATTTACCTTTGCTATAATATGGACATGATTAGTATATTAATTACTGTACCACACTTTATTTTACAAAAAAGTATAATTAATAAGGTGAGGAATCTTCAAAGGATATGTTTAATACCTAATTGATATAAACATTAAATTAAATTAAATTAATATTACATACTTTAAAACCTTTTATGTAATAGTATATATTTCACCTAATATTATAAGGCATTTTACTTGTTCAAACTATGAGAAATACGCATTGTTAACTGGCAGTAAAAAATTAAATGCATTGTTCTGTTGGAACTGACTATTATTTGGGCAGGACAATCTACTAGCTGGACGAGAACTAGGTACATTAATTTGGGAAATTTAACATAAACTGCAGTTTCACCATGAAGAGTCTATTTGCCATATTAGAGCAATATATATGTTGGCTTCTTTTGGCAGGCTTCAAGTGGATACTCAGTTGGACGATCAATTAAAAAATGAGATTTTATTCCATAACATGAAGGTAAGACAAAACAGAGAGCTCCTGAAACATTTTGTACATGCAGTGTGCTTCCTAAGCAAGCAAGAACTCGCCTTCAGAGGGTGCGATGAATCTCAGACATCAGTCAATCAAGGCAATTATGTGGAACTATTAAAATATACAGCTGAGTATGATCCTCTGTTGAAAACACATTTAGAGACATCTACAGTTTTTAAAGGAATTTTAAACAGAATAGAGAATGATCTCATTGAAGCTGTTGCTTGTTCCTTGTTAGAAGAAATAAAAGTGAGAATAAAAGACACAAAATTTGTTATGGTTTTAGTTGACAAAACAACAGATGTTTCTAACATGGCTCAGCTTTCATTTGTTTTAAGATATATTGCCAGCGGAAAAATTAAAGAAAAATTTATTAGCTTTAATGATGTAAGTGAAAATCGTACTGTACAAGGAATTGCAGAAATAGTCAGGCAGTACCTAATTGAATTTTAATGCAATTATAAACTAATTGCACAATCTTATGATGGGGCTGCTATGATGATAGGGCAAATAAATGGTGTGCAGTCTTTAATTAAAAGTACACACCTAGAAGCTTTATTTATCCACTACTATGCTCACTGCTTGAACCTGGTTCTATCTAACACAGTAGACAACATAACTGAATGTAGAGTATTTTTCAGTACATTGAATGGTATATCTGCTTTCTTCTCTAAAAAGAACAAAATTCCTGGACGAATTTCTACAGAAAAGACTTTCCATTTCACCTACCAGGTGGAATTACACTAAGAGATTGGTTAATACAATATATATTCATTGGAATGATCTCTGTGATGTTTTCATTGCAATGATATGGAATCCAAATGACATAGAACGTGAAATGTTGCCTCCAGTTAAAGGTTATCTCCATACTTTGAGGGAATCTGGCTTTTGTTTCTTATTAAGAACTTTCAACAGCATTTTTTCATTTACTGATGTTCTCAACAGTATTCTCCAGACCAAAGCCTTTGACATTCTTTACTGAAGAAACTAGACGAAGCATATATTCAATGAGATGTAAGTTTGAATCGGGTTTTGCTGAAACTGTAAAGCAAGTAGACGAAACTTTAAAAAGAAGCAGTATTAAGTACAAGCAAATATATTGTGAAATATTTAATTATATAGATTCACATCTTGAGATGTACTTCCAAGATTATGGCAAATTACATTTTTTGGACCGTGTCGGGTGATGTAACTGCCACATTGTAAAACTGGTGCCCGTTAAGAAAACAGTTACATGAAAGCCACTGATCCAGCAGAAATGAATGAAGACCACTTGAAGACCTGTAAAGCATTAAGATCAGAAGAAACTACAGTTAAAAAGTATTGGAAAGCACGAATGCTAATGGCTTCATTGCCAGATGCAAGGCACTAGAAAACAACAACATTTTTTGGACCTTATTCCTATGGAAAAGGGAAAATATGATGTGTACAATAATCACTTCCCGCAGAGTCAATTGTCTTCTAGTCTTCTAAATAGTTGTGGTTCTCATTTTGATGAAGAAAGACTTAGAAATGAGTTGACTGTATTTTATGCTAGTAAAGAATTCAAAGGAAAAAGTCCATTTGAGCTACTGGGTATCCTCTCTGAAAAGCCAATGGCTTCATGTTTTCCAACAGGTTACAACTCCTATTTTCCTAATATGTACTACACCAGTGTCTACGGCTTCAGTGGAAAGGTCATTTTCTACACTAAACAGGACCAAAACATACCCAAGAAACAAGACTGTTGAGAAAAGGCTTTCAAATCTGGCATTACTTTCAATAGAAACTCCTCTACTCGAAATAAGACAGAAAGACACTTTCTTTGAAAAGTTGTGCAATTCTTTGCCACCCAAGAGAGAAGAATGGAGTTCACATTTAAATAAATGTGAAGTAGGCCTATACTTTCTACTGGATAACAGGATAACAGCCTTTGAGAGTCTCGTCTAATTTACATCTAAAGTGAGTATCAGTGCATCTGTATTTTATTTTATTCAAGTAACAGTACACCTATTGAATAAGTATGCATCCATATCAACATCTTTATATATACATATTTGGGTTATAATGTGCAAAGGGTATGGTAGATCATAGACATCAGAAAAGTATGTAGGATAACAAATACCTCTACTTTTTATAACCTGATCATTTTGACATCAGGATTATTTATTTTAAACTATAGGATAATTTTTCAGTACCGTAATCTATACAGCTGGGGTAACTGTTGTGATCACCGCATGCCACTGCCTTTAGGTCAAGGTGCTAAGTCCCCCTCCACATATTGTGTATTACACCAGGTGGAAGGGAAGTCATTACATTAATTTATACCAGTGGTAGATCTCGGTATTTAGAACACATTTTGTATCTTAAGTTTTTGTCTCTGAACATTTCCTATGGAGATATTTTAGTTTTCTCAAAAACAAGCTGGCAACACTGCAGATTGTGTGGGTGGCACTTTCCCTAGTTCAGTACATAAACAAACTTCCTGACAGTGCATCTTGAGAAGAAAAACACATACTGTGCCTAGTCCTTCTGTGTTTTCTGTGCGAGTGTAGGCCAATCAGAAGCATTAGTTCCCAGAACATTACACGAAAAGTGAAAGTGCCCGATCTGTTTACATGCACAAACCAAGTCAATTCACTGAACAACCTCAATGCAACGTTGTCAACATACTTCACATCTCAAAGAGCTGCTCGCAGTATTCCTTCACATCTTTTAAGTGATTATTTTGAAACCCTGTGTGATGTCTCATAATTATTACCAAAGCTATGTCAGAAATAAGTTACTCTATACGTCTTACAAGTAACAAACTGTTATCATTCTACATTCTTATGGAATTATGCATAAAATTTGGATAAAAAAACATTTATTTTTTCAAAATTGGCTGATCAAAAAACAAAATGCCGTTCAACTTTTTTGTTTGTAATGCTTTTATGAAGCACATATTGGAAAGAATATGTAATGACTTCCCTTCCACTTTGTATAATACATAATTAGTTTGAGTAGTTATCTAATAAGACAGTTTCAGTTCCATAAGAAAAGTCACTTTTATGTTTTCCCATTTACACATTATTTTAGTTATTTCCCATGCATAACTGAAGTTATGCTGCATATTATTTTATTATCTCTATTTTCTTAATATACTTTTGTTTACTTTTATACTGTATTATTTCACTGCATAAAAATAAAGTACCACATATGCATATTGCTTTTACCTTTTATAAACACAGGAAGTCAATTCTCAAGGTTAGCAAAGGTAAAAGAGAATGCAGATGTGAAATTTTACTTCTATACAGTGATCTTTTAATATTTAATGTGTTTACATTGTCATTCTTCAAGACTTATGGTCATAATGTTATGCTAAGATGACAGCATGTAGTGATGACGAGAAGCAAGGCTCTAAAAATAGTACAATATAATGAGAATAATGTGAAAACTATAGAAAGGAGAGCACACAATGAAGAACTATGTAAACTATTGCTTAGGAAATGAAGATAGCCATCATTATAATTCTGCAATATACCTACCTTAAGATCAGAAAATAATTGCCACAAACTATCCAATTGCTCTTTTCCTTCAGATAATAATTCTTCATTTCTCACTACACCTGCATGGAGTTGCATTGTCATCTGCATACTTTTTCTGAGTTCAGCAACAGAAGCATTTCCACAACCATAGCGTATGCTTTCCAAATTATTTATTGTTTCTTCTCCAGCTCCCTGCAAATTTTGATGTTCATTTAGTTAAAGCAGTGTGTGGCAATATGAGAGGCTAAAACTTTATACTTAATATTTAAACTGCACCACAGTATAAGGATTGTTCAGCTTTTTGTTAATAACTAGTGGCCCATTGCAGCTTTAGATGCTAAACACTGCAACTGTGGAAAACATAAATGTACTTATCAAACATATTCATATTCAGTTTATTAGCCATAGAATTTCATACAGAATTATGCACATTGTCAAAATATTCAAGAGTATAAGACAATATTTACAATATGAAGATTACAAATAAGTTATATAAATTATTATTTAACTTGGAAGCATTAACATAATCTGTGCAATCATATATCGCAACTCAGTTAAACAGAATATTTATACAAACACTGACTACTAGTATTACTCTTCAAGTAATAGTACTTGCATTAGTAAGTCACCATTGGGGTAATTGTCCCTGATGTGAGACTGCCTTTGTGGTTTACCAGGAGAAATACGAACTGGTTTGAGAATTCAATGTCATTCTGGCAGGTTGTCACAGTAGATTAATGGTTAGGGCACCTGCCTGGTAACCGGAAGGTCTGTGGTTCAAATCCCAGATGTGGCATTGAATTTTTAAGTTCCAGTTCTACCTCTCAAACATTGCCCAGACACAACTTGTGTGTTTAAAAACACCAACAGTAATTTTGTTGGCATAAATAATATTTATCATATTATCATTATGAACCTGATGTGCTCTATAAGATCCTTAATAAATACAGTAATCTGTTCTATGAGCTCTCTGCTGTGTGAGAGTCGAGAGACAATGGAAAAATTTTGTCATCAGAGGTGCACTGAAATCCTTATCTTATTGTAGATACTGAAAATTCTGACCTTCTGCTCTTGAACAGACAGCACACCTCATAAAAGTGTCCTCACTCACTCACTCACTCACTCACTCACTCACTCACTCACTCACTCACTCACTCACTCACTCACTCACTCACTCACTCACTCACTCACTCACTCACTCACTCACTCACTCACTCACTCACTCACTCACTCACTCACTCACTCACTCACTCACTCACTCACTCACTCACTCACTCACTCACTCACTCACTCACTCACTCACTCACTCACTCACTCACTCACTCACTCACTCACTCACTCACTCACTCACTCACTCACTCACTCACTCACTCACTCACTCACTCACTCACTCACTCACTCACTCACTCACTCACTCACTCACTCACTCACTCACTCACTCACTCACTCACTCACTCACTCACTCACTCACTCACTCACTCACTCACTCACTCACTCACTCACTCACTCACTCACTCACTCACTCACTCACTCACTCACTCACTCACTCACTCACTCACTCACTCACTCACTCACTCACTCACTCACTCACTTGCTCACTCGCTCACACACTCACTCACTCACTCACTCACTCACTCACTCACTCACTCACTCACTCACTCTCACTCTCTCACTCATACACTCACTCACTTACCCACCCACCCGCCCACCTACCCACTCACCCACTCACTCACTCACTCACTCACTCACTCGCTCAAGCTTAGCAGTGCGAATCCTTGTTGTAACCCTCGAACACTACAGAAACTTAATGATAACATCATGTAAGAAATCACAAGGATTCCTACTGCTGAGCCTAGGTAAATGAGCAACAACATTCTTATGAAATATGCTGACTGAGAGCAAAAGGTCAATATTTTCACCATCTATAATAAGGCAAGGATTTTAGTGTGCTTCTGACAGTAGCGGCTCATGACTTGTCGCAGTGGGTGTGCAGTATATTACATCCTTTCCACCTTTACTCCCTTTCTTTCTCTGACACACATCACGCAATTCTAATTCGCATTTCATATGTGCAATTGAGCTCTTATGTTTTGCTATTTTTGTTTTAAATGACCAATATCCAAGACTATTATTTGTTCAGATGCCATTTCTCTCACTTGCAAACAATAAGCATGGAAAACAGCTTCTCTTCTAAGAATAAACCCGAAAGATTTGTCTCCTTCAGTGTCACTGTGTTATTCATTTCCACACTTTCATAGATTCAAATTTCCCGCTATGAGCAGACACAACTGCATGCAGCTTGCTCCCAGAACACAAACATAACAAACAGTAATAAACACTGTAACAAAATAACTATTCCAAACTGAAGTATTGGCCTTAGTAAATTATGACATTAAGAGTAATTATATGCATTTATAATCGCTTAACAAGATTAGATGTAATTGTGTTTATAACATTAATATAACTGTCATTTTAATATGGAAGATGGCTACATTATATTTAGAACCATCACGTTGGCTGCCTAGTAGGTTTTGCTACAGAACGGAAGGGAAATGCTCATAGCAAGGAAAATGGAGGGACTTGTACAAGAACGTAGTGCGCTTGTGCAGTAAAAATCGCAAGTGTTGGCCTTCTTGATTATGCTGCCTTAACTTGCTGTACTCTTAAATGCAAGCTTTGCACCTCTCCTCCCATACCCCTCGCCTAAAAGCTACCTTCTCCAGTGGGTTTATGCATCTCAGCTTGTTCACTGAATGCACTGACATTTGCTAAAGATGGCGTGGGAAAATATGAGCAAGTTCATATAGAAAAAGGTTAGACATTTGACTTTCTCATATGCATGTCTATAAAGGTAAAGACACATTCACATGCAGAAAAAGTTAATGGGTGTGCAGTTGCGAGTATGCGATCACCCAGGAACCACCACTGGCTTCTGATGGCAAAATTTTCCCTGCAACTCTCAGTTCTCTCATGCAGTGGAAAGAGTCCATGGGACAGGTATGTATTAAGGACCCTATATGCCAGATGTACAAAATGTAGAATATTGATCAAAAGGAACAGTTAAACAATATAAAAATAAAAACTGTAGCTATGGCAGTGAAGCAAAAGAAATCATGCAATATAATACATGCTTTGTAACCAACTGTACTTAATATCTTGGCTATGTGGTTTTTGCCGCATTAAGTTGGATAAACTTGATGTTTCAATCATCTTGTCATGGTTGTCTTCAAAGGCAAGCTATGCCTCTTGTTTCAGATTGTCAGTTTTTATACAGGCAGATAGATCGGGATGAGCCCTGATTGACCAGGTGATTCTTTGCACTGCGGCAGGTCAAAGTGAACTCTGATTGGCTAGAATTTCTCTGAACTGCTACGTCACTAATGAAAAATCACCACAATGTGGCACAGATGACATAGTGTTCTTAAGTTTTCTTTTTGTTTTACCTATGGTCATCAATCAGAGTTTGTTAATATACATCCCCTATTATTGTTAAACTTTTTCAGACAACAGACAACTTCTAAGACCTCTTTGATCTTGCTGGGTCGCCATCTATTTTCCCTGGTCACTACCTTGGTTTGATCAAACAGTATTGTATGTTTTGTTTCACGAGCATGCACAACTACCAATTTCTCAATATCATTTTGTTTGCACTGACACATGTGCTCTTGTAGTCGTTCATTCACTGTGTGAATGTCAGTAAAATCTACTGGCTTCACAACAATTAACTCGGTTCTCATTGTATCTGGGAAGTGTCTCGTAATACTGGTGATTAATTCTGCCTCTGACAGGTTAGGGTCTAATAGCTTCCCTTTGTTAGCTATCTTCATAAAATAGTCAACTAGTGATAATCCCTTGGTTGGATCGTATCTTCCTGTCGCTAACTCTACCCTTGTCTGATTCTGATTAGATGGGCCCCAACACCTTGACAGGAATAGATTTCAAAATGAGCT
This sequence comes from Tenodera sinensis, assembly GCA_030765045.1. Taxonomy (NCBI): domain Eukaryota; kingdom Metazoa; phylum Arthropoda; class Insecta; order Mantodea; family Mantidae; genus Tenodera; species Tenodera sinensis. The sequence continues at coordinate 294,618 of JAUKNM010000039.1, forward strand.
ATATGATTCATGACCAGATAGTGTTAATCTTAGCCATTCTAATGCTTTGTTGTTCAAGCTTTTCTTCACTATCATCATTCTAAGCTCATTTGGCATCCTTTTATCTTTGAAATATTCCTCCACTTCTTTAACAAATAGTGTTGGATCATCTCCCTTCTCCTCATCAAATGCTGGTGGTCTAATTTTGTGTAGTATGCTGTTGGTATAGCATGCCTTGTGTGCTGTGTTATTATATGATTGTGAAACTCTACCTGTACATGGTGAGTCATCATTTTGTACATCATTCAAGTAACTCTCATTTTGAATATTACTTATGTCTAAATCATAATTTTGCCTTTGTAGTGCATTCACAACATAATTTACATTAGGCAAACTTTCTTTTCCTCTTCGCATTTCTTCACAAATTGATTTTATATAATTCTTTATTTCTAAATGACTTTGTTTTATGTTATTTATGGCATCTTGTTGTGATTGTACTACATCAGCCACAGTCTTAATTTTAGGTATAACAATTTGTTCTACAGTTTCACTCATAATTCCTTTCTTCACTACTTCAATTTCTTTTCTTAATTTCTCAGTTATTTCTACTTTTACATTTGTTATCTTACAGTCTACATTTGCTTTACACTCTGTTATTTCATCCCTATATGTGCCAATTTCTCCCTCCAATACAATCTTATTTTATTTCATCTCCATTTCTAATTTTCCCATTCTATATCCTATGGTTTCTATCTTAGCTTCTAAAATTTCCTTTGTTTCATTTATGTTTTTATGTACTAATTTCAAATTGTTTTCCATTACTTTCATATTTTCCTTGCATTCCTGCCTTCCTAATTCTATTTTCTGCCCTAAGCTCTGTTTTAAGTCCTGCCTTAATTTTTCTTATTCTGTTCCATTTTCTGACCTATTTCCTTTTTGTTCTGTTCCAAGTCCTATGTACGTTACTTCCTCCATTTTTTGACCTATTTCTTTTTTGTTCTGTTCCACTTTCTGACCTATTTCTTTCATATTCTGTTCTAATCTTTCAAACATGATCATCATTAATTTTTGATCTTTCCCTATCACTGTTACTTCTTCCTCACTTTTCATTTCTGCCTGAATACTAGGCTTATCTGCCCTTTCCCGTACTCCTGTTTCCATCTCCTTTCCTTTTTGAGACATGTTCATTTTTTGATTGTGTTTAGCTAGGCTTAAATGTCCTACTTTCTTACCACTCCTCAACAACATGCAAAAATAAAGTAAATATCAAATAAAAATTTTTGGTCCTACTTTTTTTCGTTGGTTTATTGTTCCTGATGTCGATTCCCTCGATGGTAGATTTCACGTGGCGTCCTTCGATGTTTGCCGCATCGGCTTCAGTTTAATAGTGTCTTCTGTTTCCAGCAGTGGTGAATTGGCATCTCTTGATGTTTTGTGCGAGTCCACTTTTCATTGTCTTTTATTTCATCCTTATTTGAGCCACGCATTTGGGCAAGCCATTTGGTGTGGTTTTTTAATTAAACGGAGGTGATGGTGCTGAGCTTATGACTCTTTCATTATCTCGGGTTGTGGTACAGGCTGAAATAGCGTGGACACAGAATAAAACATTTTCACAATCTTTTATTCACAGTTTTTCCACTGGGAATTACACACGTGTTATTTAGGTGAACTTTCTATGCACGCATGCGCATCTCAAAAACACATCTTGACTCTTCAGTTAATGGGATGCTAATGCGCTGAATCTAGCACAATCCTTAACAACGCGTCTGTATTCATACATATATGCATATACTTTCTTACAGCGTCCCCTATGACATCATCTTACATGTTAAATAGTTCCCGGAATGTTGAGGAAGGGATCTCAATCCATCTTTCCCAACACTTCTAATATTAAATGTAAAATAATTCTTATAATTATACATATTACATTTGAACATATTACTAAACATTAATGACTTTATTAAACAAATAATATTCTTAACAATGAAACAATGGTATAACACTCTCTGTACTTAACAAATCCTTACCAACATGAAAAATAAACTATATTTACAATAAATATTTACATAAATACTTTCTTTTCAGGGTCTGACCACATATTCCATCTCACATTATTAACGTTATGAATTTAAAATCATACATTCTGTACCTATTCATTTGGAGAATTTAAGGCCATGCTGGCAAGTTGCCATGGTAGCTCAGTGGTTAAGAGCAGCTGTTTGTAGAGCGGAAGATCCATGGTTCAAATTCTGGCTATGGCATTGAAATTCTCAAATCTGGTTCTACCTTTCAAAGTTAACCTACACACGGTTTGCATGTGTTAGAGCAATAAATTATTATTGATTGATCTGATGTATGGAAAATCTTCAACACTTTAAGAGGTAGAACTGGAACTTAAAAATTCAATGCCACAACTGGGATTTGAACCACAGACCTTCCGCTTGCCGGGCGGACGCTCTAAACACTGAGCTATTGTGACAAACTGCCAGAATGGCATTAAATTCCAATTCAACACTTATTTTCAGGAATGATGTTAACTTGACCACTCATTAATGGGTCAATTGTCTGAACCATGTTGTCTACAAAGAGCTGCCACTTACTTCTGTGAACCAATCCAATCAGCTCTAAGCTATCCAGTTTAATCCACCAAGCAGCATACTACCAGGAAAAAGGCTTGTTATTCATATGGTAGTTTTGCTAAGTCTCTCCCCTGTGCTAGAAGAACTTCTAAACTGTCTTAAGAACTTCTTACATTTCTTACAATACCAAATATATTCTTTCTACTGATCACTAGCATCCCTGTCATCAACCTAATCTTCATTATCAGTTTTGCCCCCCTCCCCTCCTCTCTCTCTTCTTTACCTTCAGGAGTCCAAAGATGACATACCAGAATTTTAAGATTTAATGCATACCAACAAAAACATAGACAAATCACTGATATCCTTGTATATGAAAGTTCTCACTAACACTGCAATTTCCCTTTTTTGGAAAAGCATTATAATAAATTAATAAGGGATGAAATGAAGTATTTATGAAAATTTTAATTTATCATAGTAGTATGTTACTTACTTGTTCTAGATTGGGAATCTTAACATCAGGACAATGAGATGCTGAAATGCATTCAGCTAGAGCTTTACCAAATACTACCAACTCAAGAAGAGAATTAGCACCTAGTCGGTTGGCTCCATGTACACTAACACAACTTGTTTCTCCACAAGCATAAAGGCCTGAGACAACACGCTCCCCATCCTCTGTCATACGTAACACCTATTAAAAGCACATAAGGCTGTAATACACAATCTGACCTCTAAGTTACACACTCATGCTGAATGCTAGAATATAAAACAGAAAATGTATTCTTTATTTCAATGGCTTTCATTAACTTACTCATATTTCACTTTGCCAGGCTGAAGCTTTTGCATAGTTTTTCTTTCTTTGCTACACATAACAAGTTGGGGTGGTATTGTATTCTACCCAAAAATTTGATGTTGAGATTTCACTGGACAAATATTGACACCCCCTGAATCCCAAAAAAAAAAAGTATTTTTAGAAAAAGGTCTGTGTGTCTGTTGGCCTGCCGGTCTGTCTGTCCGTCCGCCTGCCCGCCCGCCTGCCAGTATAACTCAAAAACGAGAAGTCGGTTAAAAACCAAAGTTGGTATGTAAGTTTAATATCTTTCAAGGATGTAATATGAAGATTCTAAAGAAAATTTTAAGAAACTTCCTCTACCCTAAACTTCCCTTTACAGTAAACACTCTTTGATAATTTTGATTTTCTCAAAAATGGCTCTAATGATTTGGATTAAAATGCCATATGTTTAACATACTTTTATGGCAAATGAAATGTATATTTTGAATTTTCTGGCTATAGCCCATGTAGTTCTGTTTACTCTGGATTACTTTTGCATAACTGGTAAACCATAAGAGATAGTCCAAATCTTACTATAGAAAAGATGTGGATCTCATTAAAACATAATTTATGCCCATATCATTTTTACTTTCTCTACTGGTAAGTAGAGGAAGTATTCTATTCCACCCAAAAATTTGATGTTGAGATTTCACCGGAAATATATGTTTTGAGGCTCTCTGAATTAAAAAAAAAGTATTTTTGGAAAAAGGTTCATGTGTGTGTCAGTCTGTGTGTCTGTCAGTCAGTCTGTGGACTGCATAAGTAAAAAACGAAAAGTTGGTTAAAAACCAAAGTTGGTATTTAAGTTTAATGTCTTCCAAGGATGCAACACGAAGATTTTGAAGAAAATAGCCCCACCCTAAACTACCCTTTAAATGAAAACATTTTCAAAACTTTTGATTTTCTTAAAAATGGCTCTAACGATTTTGATTAAAATGCCATAAGTTTGAGATATTTTTATGACAAATGAAATGTAGATTTTGAATTTTCTGACTATAACCTATGTAGTCCTGTTTAGTCTGGATGAGTTTTGAATAACTCGTAAACCGTAAGAGATAGACAAAATCTTACTATACAAGAAATGCAGATCTTGCTAAAATACACAATAATTTTTTTTGTAGAGTGAACCATTTCAGAGATATTCCTTATTTTGTGTGTCAGTTTCGGAAAACTTAGAACTTTCGTGCAATGGAACATCGCTGTTCATTTTTTATATGTTAAGTATGCAAAGAGAACGGGATCTCAAAGCTTTAAAAGATTTGACTATCGCTCAAAGTCTACTGTATTCCCATATTCCCCTTGCACCTACAAGGAAATAAGCAATAAGATAATTTGTACAAATATTTATTATAACACAAGGAAGATATAGGAATAAGAGTTTGTAAGAATGGTTAGTACAAGAGTAGAGAAAGTCATGTGAGTGCAACATATCAAATTTTGTTTTTGTAGACCGAGCCATTTTGGAGATATTCCTTGTTATTTGTATGACTTTTGCAATACTTATATGCTTTTCTCAAATGGAAGGTTGTTATTCACTTTTTATGTCTTGGCCAAGCAAAGAGAAGGGAATTTCACAGCCTTCCTGTTGTGACCACCTTTAAAAGATTTGACTAACACTCAGGGCCTAATGTACTCCCATATTTCCCTTGCACCTACAAGAAATAAGCAATAAGATAATTTCTGTAAATGTTTATTCAACTAACATGAAGAAGGTGGAGGAATAAGAGTTTGTAAAAATAGTCTGTACAAGAGTAGAGGTCATGTGAGTGCAACACATCAGATTTTGTTTTCTGTTTCTCAAACATAAGTGAATTATTTTCATTTCAGTTTATAGTTCGTTGCATTGCTTGGATTCTTTTAAATGGTTTTTCAGGAGATATTGTATAACCCAACTGAATGATTGCCTTTTGTATATTCTGTGCACTCCCTTGCTTTTTATTTCGTCCTCATCAGAAACATAAGGTAAGTACTTCAGCCATAGCAGTTTGTAAAATAACATTTTAGTTTTGGAGCATAAAAGTACTTAAAATAGCTTGTACTTAAATTATCAGCTCAAACATTACTATTTTATAAAAAATTTCATAGACAGTAAACAAGAAAAACATGATAGTTGCAGAAATGCATAAGAGAATGGACATGATTCTCCTTGTGTGCATAATTTGGGTAATTGCAGAATACCTTGGCTTAAAGCACACATATAGATGATTATGATCAACAATCCCCTATTCCAGTATATTATTGCTATTCATGTTAACACAATTTGCCATCATGATAGCTCACTGTGTTTGAGGTATAAGTTACCAGTATGGTATACCGGTATTTAGCTTTTATTCCTCATCTCTCCTTCCATTATTTTGTATATACAAAAATTATGACATTACGTATATTAGAAGATCTAGTGAATCTCCTCAATTAAACAAGGACGTGCACAGTCATTTAACACATAGACAAAATGACTTTTTCCTAAATTTACACAGGGGTACATTTGGAAATAAACATATCATTCATGCAGATTCGAAATATTTTAACTCACTACCAACCGATCTAAAGGAAATACCTAGCAAAGAACAGTTTGAAAAAGAACTTAAGAACTATTTAACACATTGCTTTTATAATACTTAAGAGTTTTTAAACAATAGCATAAACTGGCATTATATGTTATATCAACCTGGTTGTTATTACACCCCAAAACTGATGAGACCCACTGTTACTTTTGTGTGGTATGCTATGTATATAATTTACCTTTAAGCATTTATATTCTATGTAGATATCACTGATATTAACTTGTTTAAAAAAGTTGTTATAATTGTTATTCCTATTGTTATAGTTATTGTATATTATCTTGATCATTTTGATCTGATCTACAATATACATGATTGTAAACTCAATGTATTATAAGACTGAACAATAAATAAATAAGTTTAAAGCAGGTAGTTTAACTGAGTGGATCATATTGAACAGTGAAGGAATGCTTTTATATGTGCTTATGTAGGCTCCACTGAACTCTAAATAACAGGCATTTGAATGTCCAGAATAAGGGAAAACCCCAGAGGTAAACTTTATCCAGGCAACCCATCCCAACCAAGATTCAAATTCATGCCATTTGGAATATAAGGCAGACACACCATGTTGGTAGGATATATTTAGTTTTTATTGTACAAATAAACATTTATTCCTATTACTGATATAATTTTAGGCTTTTTTCCTTTTCCTTCATTTTTTCTGTCTAGTATTAAGTTATGTATTTAGAAAGCCAACATGTTTTATACACGTGATTTTTTATTTTTTTTCTCAGGGTAGCAATATTTACCTGGCCTTTGTAGTTTGTAGGAATTCCTCCCATGTTGTAATGCACTGTTGGAATGACTGGAAGATAGTCTTTTTTTATATCTATTCCTGCAAAAGTTTTAGCAGTTTGACTAATACCAGGCAACTTTTTATCAATAGTGCTACTTGACAAATGTGTGAGATTCAGATATATGTGATCCTTTTTCGGCCCAACTCCTCTGAAACAGTGAAATTTGTGTAAAATTAACAAGCTTATTTTACTAGGTATACCTAAATCTTAACAACAGTTCTGATTCATCTTCAGAAAAATAAAAAGGGCTATGATTTGTTTCAACAAGATAAGATACGAATCAAGCATTTATAGGCATTGATTCTAAAAAAAGTATGAAACTTTATTTATATAATATGTACCTATACAGCCATCACAAAACAATCACCATTAGGAGCTAGAGAGTCACTTCTGATGATGAGAGCAGTAGCTCTTGAAACTGGTCAAGACAAGTGTAAGTGATATAAGTTCTCCAAAATCTGAGTGAACTTATCCATAAGGCATGAACCTTTATTTGTGAAGCTTAATTCCTAGGTGCAAAAGCATAAAAATATGAATTGTTTTAAAATAAACCAAGAGATTTCTTTTCCAGGGGTTATTACAGTATTCTAGTCTCATAAGAATATGTAATTAATGGATTGCATGTATAAAATTAGAGCCAGAAAATGTTCAATACAAAAAAAGGCCCAAAAATGGACATATAAATTGCAACTATGGAAAAGGAATGGCAATGCAAGATATTCTATCTTGATTAGTCAGAGGACATGTTCATTGTTTATTTCAAACATTTAGTTGACTTTGTTTGTATCACATCATTCTTTCATTGTTGAGATGCTTTTCTTTGGTAGTGTTTAACACCTGCTGTTACTACTATGGCACCACAGGCGGTGACACTGATGATACATGGAATGAAGATGGAACACTGGTGGAATGAGATGGCAGGGGAAACTGGAGAACCCAGAGGAAACCTGCCCCAGTGCCACTTCGTCCACCACGAATACCACATGCAGTTGCCTGGGATCAAACCTGGGCCGCTTTGGTGAGAAGCAAATGGTCTGACCACTTGGCTACAGTGTGGCTACCATTGTTGAGAAGCTTACACATTTATTGATATTGTAATTGTTAAATACCATATTTCAATTGAATGTGAAGAATTAAGGGTTGTTTTGAATATTTAATGCTAAAAATATTAAAAGAGAAAGATTAAAATTGCTTTCTTAGCATTTTTGAGATTATAAAAGTATGTGGAAAATGACATCATAGAATGACGCTACTAAAGATGTGCATTGCCAATAACATTGGTAAAGCATAGATATGTTTTATATGTGCACATCCAAAACCAGTAATAGTCAAATAGCTGAGTGCTTAAAGACTGTTAAATTAAAAATTTTAGATTATTTTGTTGTTTAACAATGCTGTCAGTTGCCGGGATCACATCAGCATCGTCAGTGTGTCGGAATTTTGTCCCACAGGAGTTCTTTTACATGCCAGAAAATCTACTGATATGGAGCTGTAGTTTTTAAGCACACTTAAAAACCATCGATCTGGGCCACATTTGAACCCTTGGGGTTAGTAGGCCAGCATTTAACCTTAAAGACTGTGAATTAGAGAAAAATAAGTAATACATTAATTAACTTCAACAAATTCATTGGCATGAAGTGTACAATTTAGTGAAAAAATATAGGATCAATGAAATATAAAGTGATAGAAAACGAGTTTGGCAAAGTATCCTTAAATCTTCAAACACAAAATCTCGATGGTGCTAAGGAAGTAGATCCAGTGAAATAAAAAAACTATTACTGTGATACAATTTAAAAGCTGTGAACTAGAAGGTACAAATAAAGTAATATGCAAAAGTTTAACCCCGAGTCCACTATTTATTTCACCTTGTACCTGACCTGAGATAGCAAAGACTGAAAGACCCAATGAACTAGGCATTCTTTTTAAAACTGCACCAGTTCTTGCTACTCAATAAATGCTGATCATCTCTCAATCAAAGTCCTCTATGGACATCCAACAGCTACAACTCCTGAAACTGTTCAACAGTATCTTCAACTTAACAGCTATCAGTAACATTTAAATTTAAAAAATTCAATAAAATTGAAATAATGCAGCTTGATTTGATTTATTCTTAACCATAGGAATTACAATAATTCATGGTATTGTCAAGAGTACAGAAATGAAAATATAAATACATGTAAGTAAAGAGTGAGTGAGTGAGTGAGTGAGTGAGTTTTGTTTAAGGGCCTGTTGATAACTAGGTCATTAGGGCCCGAGTTCCAAAGGTAAAACAAGCGAACAATAAAACCTCACCCTAAAAAGCTAAAAAGGGAAAATTAAAATAACCTAAAATTTTGAATGGTGTAAAACCAAGAGCTAGAAAAGCTAAAAGGTTCAAAAAAACTGGTAAAAATGTAACTTTCTAAAAGCAAACGCTGATAAAACCTTTAAAAGGTAGTAAAAAATGAAATAACATCACAAGTAAAAACATCCTAAAAGTTCTTGTCCGCCAAGATAAAAGAAACCTTACACTTGCTTACCAAAGTCGATGCTGGCAACAAACTGCAGTACTGTATTTACAGCTACTGGGTCATTGCCTAACATGGTGCACAGTGTAAGACCCAGGCCAATTGACTGGCGCTCACGAGCATACAGCGGACAATCAATAAGGACATGTGCGACGGAGAGTGGAATATTGCATGTCGCACAGACAGACTCCGGATCACCGAGCATTGAAACTCTTTCAATCATACCTAGCAAGTCACCAATAAATCATGTGTATAGGAAGCGAGAGATCTAGCATAGCTGAGATAAAATGTGGGGTTCCACAGGGCTCTATTCTTGGGCCATTATTATTCATTTTAATGATTAATGACTTGCCATTCTTTGTGAATTCACATACAGTATAATATGCAGATGAGCCCACTTTTCTAAATGTCATTCCTGATTTTTTAAACCTTAAAACACTAGTAAAAGACACCCTGTTTCAAGCAGATGTATGGTTTCGAGCTAATGGTTTTATACAAAATGAAAAGAAAACGCAACAGCTCATATTTAGTTTAAAAGATGTACTTGTACCTAATCTGCCTAAAGTAAAGTTTCTAGGTATAATGGTGGACAACAAGCTATCATGGGCACCTCACATTAATTTTATTAGTGCTAAACTCTTGAGAGTCATTTTTCTGATTAGAAATTTAAAAAACTGTGTACCTGACAGATTTATCAGATTTGCATACTTTGCTTTCTTCCACATCATTATCACATATGGAGTTTTACTTTGGGGTAATAGCTCTCATATTAACAGTATCCTTGTATTGCAAAAAATGATTATCCATATCCTAACACAATCAGACAGGTTGGCACACTGCAAATCACTAAATTGAGAGTAATGAGTGTAATAAACTTGTATATTTATACTGTACTCATTTATATAAAGGAAAATTTATCTATCCATCAAAATAGACAGGATGTACTTAGTTGTAATACTAGGAATCATAATTTAATGGATATACCACATCACTGATTATCTAAATCGCAGAATAGCTTTGAAGTATTGGGTATAAAGCTATATGACACCTTACCAACAGATATAAGCAGATTTAAAGACAGACTTTTTAACAGATTGCTTGCTATTCTATTATTATTCTATTATTATTCTA